>JAZHYW010004753.1:0-172722 GCA_037355805.1 Ixodes ricinus
ATGGCGAAAATGAGCGGGCCTCAGCGGGCCCGTGAAAACTGACGTCGCGGGCTGGAGCCAGGCTCTAAACATCGTCCCACGCAAGTCTCTGTCGGTCTCTTCAGAAGCAGCTAGCGTCACGATAACTTTACACGGACCATAAATGCTTTGACGGTCCCCGCGCCTGGCTACGAATCTTGCTTTCCCTCAATAGACTTCAGCAATTGCAATCCTCATTCTATACGTGCTCGTGCGGTAAAACACAGCATTTCTGCCTGTCTGTTTATTGTAGATGAAACCCGACGAAAGATAAGGACGGAGACGAGAGGTGGCTTTTATTGGAAGATATTTGAGCTTAGACTTAGACTATGACTTCTGTGAGAGCTGTGTACTCGAAAATAACCAGACTGAATTCCACAATCTTTGTAAGGCACATCTTAAAAGTGTTCTCCGAACTGTTTATTCCGATAGTTGTTTCTTACAACTTGCTTGAGTTTTTTATAAATATTTGTTTCCGTGATATGTGCCCTGATGCATGAATTAACCCTATAGCCATTATTCGGCAAATCTCCCTATCTCTATTTTAAGAATCTACTACTTGTTTGTTTCTAAATGTTCGTTTATTTTCCTTTACCCCCCCCCCCCCCCCCCCCAATGCAATACACTTCAGGAGAAGCGCCTTTGAGGTATTAATAAATGTAATGAAATGAAGAACTTCTACCTAAACGATGTTTTAAATTTTCAAATAAGATAAAATACTTATTGCTGATCCATTAGATATGCTTATGCAAAATGCTTATCCATTAGATAAACATTTATTGAATAAAAATGAAGCACATGAAACATACAGGGAGAATCTGAAGGCGGCCAGGCGCTAAGTCAACTTTTTGAACAAATTTCGGTGTAAATAAGTGCACAGGTATAATAAGGTGGTACCCTTGTTCAGTAAAAGTATAGAATTATGATTTGTTCACTTTGTAAAGGAGCTTAGAAACAAAAAAAATCTACATTTTCTATACTTCGATCGCGTGGAATCAACAAATATGATGTTCGGGTCACTGCCGTGTTTATTTTGGGAAACCGAAAAGGATATCTAAGTAAATTTTGCTTTTTTTTCTATCACACCTTTTTGCATTCTTTAAAAACGCCACAATGGCCTAATATACCAATTGATGATTTCACACAAAAAGGCTCAGCGTGGATTCGTTAATAGACAAAGAAACAATCTTCAGTTTCCTTTTTGTTATTTACTTTTTTATTCTATGAATTCACCCTGCTGTACTTTATTTGCACTGCGATCGTGGGATCTTCTTTTTTCTAGCTTGCACTTGGGAACAGTTGTTCCGGGACCATTTCCTTCTACACCCGCTTTCGGTGCTACAGAACAGATTGTACTACGAATGTTTGCTGCTAAACTCTGTTTCACCTTGTGTTGTACCGCAGGAAAGGCTACAAGCGCGAGCTCCTTGCTCTAGGGCACACCTCGGCGGCACAAGCTCTCGTGCACCAAGGGCAGCTGTCAACGCTATGAGCTCGCGCTTCTAGCCTTCGCTGCGGTACAACATAAGGTGAAACGGAGTATAGCCATAATCACAAATGCCCAACACTCTGATGATGATTGCGAGTGTTGTGAGCAGGCCGAATTCCGGAAAGGTTCCAACTCGTCACGCAGAAATGTATTTTTCCCCCTCACCCTACCAACCTTCCACGTGAAGTAAAAACAACAACAAAAGAGCTCTTTTCTTTGGGGGGGGGGGGGGGGTTAATTCTCCTTCTTTCTGTCTGCCTTGTATTTTATTCCGCATAAATCAGTGTTCTTTCTTTTTAGCGATATTCTTTTCATATTTACCTGTTTTAGCGATGCGACCCTTTTTGGAGGGACGAACTCTCATGCGCGCAAATCGATTCACTCAAAAAACGAAACTGAAACCGAAATCTGTCTTCGGTTTCGGATTGTGCACCAGCTCCATCCAAAGGAACGACGTCCTCATCGCCTCATTCTCATCGCGAAAACCATCAATGTTTCGCTTTTAGCAATGGCCGATGTTTTTAATGGTAGGTTGATCCCTTTTTGCCTAGCTCTGTAGATACGCCCTGTTTCCAATTATTCGAAACGTTTTGTGCTATCAATTTTGTTCTGAAGTCATTTTCGGGCTCATTGGGCCACCTTTTATTGCATGACCTCGGTGAACGGAATCCTTCTGAGTCGCTATTATGAGGCGCTCAGCTGTGTAGTTAAAAGCTATGTGTCATCGCACAAACACTGACTTCATTTGAGCTATTCGTTTCACAGATAACCTTTCATTAACGCGCAGACAACTTCGAGCCGAGGAAACCGATTAGCTGCGAATCTTGAGTGATCGGCCTTCGAGCTGTGACATCACCGTCAGCTCTTTGTTTACATTTTTTGACATGTCATTGTTGCTATGCTCGATAGTCACAGCTGGCGTCCTCGTAAAAAGAAGAAAAAAAAAGTCTGAGTTTGTATGGAAAATGCTCTATTGCACGAATAACCCGTGATGCGCTTTGTATGACTTTTCGTATCAACTACCCTTGACACCGTTTCAAAGTTCGTTACCTCGATAGTAACATGCCAGAAAGCTGAGGCACAAAAACGGATGTGATTTGTACTTCTGTTTAAAGGGCATCTCTTCCCACTAAGCGGACAGACGACAGACCTTGTTGGCAAACATGTCAAATGTGCATTTGTTAGCGACATTTTACTTTGAGCATCACCAACTAAACAGGATGTTTTTTTTTAATTTTTTTTTATTTATTCTTTTTTGAATGGGGTATTGAGGTCAGTTGATTGGGGAGTCTTCAAAAATCTGTGTTTGTTATATTGCCTAGCGAATGTCCATGTTTGTCGCGCTGGTAAGGATTCCTTTCGCTCTCTTGCTACTACTGGGAATAGAGGAAGAATTGCCAAGTGAATTGGGTGCAGCAGGATGCATTTCTTATTACATTCCACAGACACACGCTCAAAGCCAGGCCCAAGGCAAAAATTCATGTCGTAAGGCGGCTGCGACGGCAGCTTGACGGGGGCAACGGGGGAAAGAAACGCTGAGAGGCCTTCCTAATGAAAGCATTGCTGAGACACCACACTTTATTTCAAGAAATGTGGCACTCTTATGTAAAACGTGAGTCTTCGTTATGTTTGCTTTAATCCCTGCACTTTCGGAGGCACTAGCACGCAGACGAGCTTTGTTCCTCTACAACCCCATGGCATGGCACTAGTAACAGCACAAATAAGGAGCTTGTAGGGTGTCTTTGCAGGCATAACCTGTTCCACCTTATGTTTCTTATGTGCAGGCATAACCTCTTCCACCTTATTTTCCTTATGCGAGCTTTGATTACGCAGTAATTAGTACAATCGGCCAGTACCGATACCACACAACTGAGCTCGCTTCTCTCAATATGCAGTATACCGCAAGCATGTCGGACCACAGTAGTATGAACCAATGGCGTGGGAAAACACTGTTCCGATTCCCGATAACATTCCATACACCCTGTACTATCTTAATCACAGCTAATAGAAGCACGTGGCATCGGGTACTATCGAAGCGCTCTAACGTTCTAGGGCGCAATTGCAGCGAAGGGTACTATCGAAGGGCTCTAACGTTCTAGGGCGCAATTGCAGCGAAGTGAATGCAATACAGTAGCGTGCCAAGCCGTTATAATGCCTTCATAGTATCCGATGCTACATGTTCCCTTGTTCTCGCTAACCGTGATTAAGATAGTACCTTGTTGTCGCATTGGCCTATGATATTTGATGAGTGGAGATTTGTATAACTGGGTGCTTACAGGCAGCATACAACAATGCTTGAATGTTATCGCGTGGATATGGTGTTAGAATGAATATGGTTGCCTTGAAAGTTGGTTTACACTGCAGCCTGCCTAACATACGAGGTTGGAGCAGTAGAGTATGATGACTTCAAACCTTCCGAAGCCCCTGTCTACATCCTGGGAACGAAGTACAGCACATTGCATGGTGAGCCAATGCCACCGCCTCTTCTTTGGGCGTTTCTCGTCATTCTTGTCGTTTATTTGCCGAGCAGAGACTTCAGCGGCTTCTCGACCTTTCAGAGCTGGATGATCTCAGGTCCGATGTGACCTCAAAGATATGGCTGACCTACCGGAAGAATTTTCCGGCCATTGGTAAGCTTTGCCGACATGCTGCGAAGTACCGAGCGACGGCACGCCCCCAAAATAAGCTCCCACCCCTCAATTTTGTAACATTTGAAAAATTTACAAAGGACATGTCTTACATATAGTTGACCAAAGAAGCACACATCTCCCAGTTTTACATGATTGTCTCCAAATTTTGAGTGGGTGCTTGCTCGGGATTTTATCGTAACCTGATATTTTGGTATGTGCATCGCGTAATGTGCCCTGTGGACCTTGACAAAAATACTAGTACTAATCTTCTAAGGCTGGACGTGTAGCTGCTGTTGTATGTAGCTTTGGAAGAAGTCATGTATTGATGTTAAACATACTGTACTAAAATTTTGGAAGTAGGTTGGTATCGCCACGTCGGACATTTTGAAACACAAATTGATTGTAGCTCGTATGTGAGGTGCAAGTTTAATCTTGTTTACAGGGTTTGCAAGGTGTACTTTATAAAGAAATATTAGTTTCAAAGTTCTGGAATATGATTGAACAGCATATTAAGTATCAGACCCCCAGAAAGCAAGAAACATAAATTTTTAAAAGCAAAAAGTAGAATTGTCTGTTTGTCTCTCTAATAAACCTAAATCATTATTTTTTTTCATATTCAATGCTGGATGACGATTGGGGTGAAAAATCGCTTTCGAAATTTGTTTCCAAAATATGGGCATAATGTCCTTATGTCAACATGGCTAAAGCACTAATACAATTTTTTGTAAAAAAAAAGAAGAAAACAAAACAAAATCTTATTCTTTGAGAAAATGGTTCTTGCACGATGTCAAACGTGGCATCATCCAGGAAAGCGGCACAGACCGCGATCTGCGTCGCTTCTCATCAGTATGGTTCTTGGAGTGCGTCTTCATACTGGTGCGTTCAGCCCGTCCCCAAAAGTGGTTCCTCGATTTCCACTCCTGTTGATGACACAAAAGCTTCGTGCTGTGGCCCTCTGCAATCCTAGCAGTGGCACGTAAGCGGAGGCAGATGGGCAAATGCCCGTTCCGCCGCCTCTGCAGCTGGACGGTCCTCTGAAGCTTTAGCAGGCAGCAGTTGGGACGCCGCGGTGACAGCGACACTCGCGTTCGCTGATACTTTTTGCGAGAACTTCTCCGACCAAGCGCCACGATCGCGACATCCGACGATACGACGTGCTGGCCTCTGCGACGCGATCTGTTGCCACTTCAAGGCTGCGCTTCGACGCGTGAGCGACGTGGACGCCCGATGCACCAGTCGAAGACACGTTCGAGGCACCGCACGTTGGTGCGGGAAGAGCTTGGGAAAGGTTTTAGGTGCTCCAATTTGCTTCCCTTGTGCATTCAGGTGGCACGGGACCCACGAGCGACTCGGGATGGGGCTGCATGCTGCGCTGCGGCCAGATGAGTACTTGCACAGGCGCTGGTGAGGAGACACCTCGGAAGAGGTACGCCCGTCTTGTTGACCTTCGTTTCGGTGTAAACTTTGCCGCAGAGTTTTCGGCAGATGCGCGTCCTCGAATATGTCGCTGTGTGACTGTGCGAAACCTTAAATAGATTTCTCAACTGAGACGCCAGAATTTGTCTGCATGCATCATCGTGGAGTTTTCTTATTGATGCTTTATTAATAATGTTGGTGTCCACTAAAAGCTCTAATAAGCAGGGCTGACAAAGGAAGTTTAATGCTTCTACTCGTTTCTCAGCTATATTTGTAATAATAAACAAAAAACTTGCGTTTTTGTTTTTTGTTTTAGCGGAGGGGACAGTTGTTTTCTTTTACCATAACTTTTATTGCTGCTCATTCTACTGGCTCTCTCAACGCTCACAGTACCTATACACATTCTCGTGTCTAGGTGTCAAGTTGAGTTTACATAGGGGTCCATATTGTTTCATCTCGCCAGTTGGTGTACATTTTTTTTTGCGAGATTCATGCACGACTTGAAGGCAACAAAACAGTGGCATTGCCGAATTTAACAACAGATGAACATCTAAACAGCTGGAAGTCGTGGTCGTCTGACCATGAGAATGCACGCTCATGTGACCTAGCACCGGGAAAGCATTACAGCCGTGAGCCGTGATTAAAAGCTAATGCATGCCCTCTCTTTTTGTGCTCCCAGAATGGCGGTGGGAGCCAGGGACGAAGAACAAGGACTACCTCTACATCCTGCGCATGTTCCAGGACAAGAAGAACTGCACCTTCTCCATCCACCAGATAGGTGAGGGGCCCACAAAATGCCCGTCCGTACAGGTCCCTTTTCGCGAGCAACCTTTGGCTAGGAAGACAGAAAAGCTTGGTGTAGGTATATTCCTACATGCTTATTTACCGAAACAATTGTGTTTACAAGTCCACTTTTTGGCAAGAATGCATGAGATCATTCGTTGTGGCGTATCAGAATGTGACCAATCATTGTGGCATATTTGAAAGAGCTTGTCAAATGGCAAGCCTTAAAAAGCGCTCGTTGCCAAAGACGCAACCTGCTCTGGATTCCAGGCATCTTTACTGTGCTAATGGTTTTGCCTCATAGCATTGGTAGCTTTTCCGTGTGAGAAATGTTGCCACTGCATTGTCATATCCTGCACTAGTTTCATGTATTACAATGATTTGTTGTATATGGGCTCTGGAATGGTGGAATGGTGACTGTCATTCATAATCATAGACTATTCAAATAAATGTGGCAGTTTGAGTGCCCTTGCCACGACATCCAGTTTTAGCTTGGCTGATTAGGAGAATTTGCAGCGTGCCGATCAAAGGTCCTCTTCCATCTGTCTCACTGTGACAGAGAGCTGGTCAACTTAAAAATGTCAAACTTGTAAGAAATGACTTCTCCCACTAGAATGGCTGCACTTTCTCTCAACTGCATTCTTAATCATTGAAAACTGCTTAGCATTGAGTATCCACATTATTCTGAAGGATCGATGCATGCTTCCCGAGTGTCTGCGTGGCTGGCTTGTTGTAGGCTGGGCCTTTGACCTTTTCTGACTGTCTTCAGCACAGATGGGAGTCTCGGAAGGCAAGACGGTGGGAGAGTGGTTTGGACCCAACACGGTGGCCCACGTCCTTAGGTGAGTGCAGTCCAAAATTATGATAGACCGATCTCACCAAGCGATCCGTGCATGCGTGACGTCGCCATAACTTTAGTTCACAGGAGGCAAACCGCAGTGCACGAGAGGGCTCGTTCTGTATCGTGCTCCACACGCGCAGAGCTCCAGCGAGGTTGTTGCACGTGCAGAAAGACTAAAGTTCCCTCGATGCATTGCGGCAGCGATGCCGTAGTCAAACTAACTGGTGAGATCGGTCTATTGTATGTGGCCTTTTCCTTATTAAAACACGACCATACATTGCCGCACGCCTCTCTTTCTTTGAGATAAATCTCACAAAAGGGGCACATTGCGGTGTTTGGTCATGTCCTCAATCCGGAAAAAGGCCACGCATGGTTGTAATTTTGTATTTTTTTGATGCTTAGGGAGATTGAGTTACGTATTGCCATAGAAAGACAAGTTTAAAATCTACTTTAGTGCTTCGTAAATGAACTAAACAGGTGGTTGTTTGCAAAAGGATGCGCGCAGAGAATGCAGTTTTTGGATGGATGACGTGTTGGAACCGTATGTGACAATCTTCGACGTTGAAGCAAATAATTTAAGTGGACCGGAGTGACGCATCTTACTTAGTGATTACGCACAAAATTTAGATATTAATGATAACTTCATTGAAAAATGCTTAAGTGTTTGGAAAGAATGTAGCAATTATCCACTTGAATGCCAATAATAAATATGCTATGCTTTGAGAAAAAAAGAATCGGAGTCATTATAACTTTCACAGTGACCCTCATAGTGATTATTTTTTTTGTAACCTGACTGCAGTCAATCTGCTCTACTCAAAAATAAATATTTTCCTGCTCAGGAAATTGGCCATATTCGACAAGTGGAGCTCTCTCGCCATTCATGTTGCGATGGACAATACCGTGATCATCAGCGAAATCAGTAAGTTTCGTTGCCACATTTGTTTTTGTATAAATGTTGGAGACGTTTTGTAACTGTGGCGTGTGGCTATGGTAACTTTGAATCTCTTCGAGTGTTGCCAGTGGAGGAATGTGTCCTGTGTCTTGGTATATACTGAAAACCAAAACACTGTATAAATGTGCAGTGAATTTCTTCACAGGTCAATAGAAAAAGAAATAATAACCAAAAATTTTATCAGCCATTTGGCTTTTGTGATTCTTTATTCTCAATATATTGATAAGCTTTCTGCCAGAGTTGATAGGAAAGTAGAGACAGGATCATGATAATAGTAGTGCCATTTCAAGGGTTACTCAATCCGTAAACCTCGCTACCATCGGAATATTTTTTCTTTTTTTTTTAGATTTATATTGTGTACACATTTATTTTTATTTGCATCATGTCTCTGGGTGTTTCTTTAACCAATTTTATACACTGAAGGTGTCAATGTAGAATAAACACCCATAGGGTGTAGATTTCATGCAGAGCAAATGATTACCTTATTTATTTCACCAAATTGTGTTCGAAACAAACATCGAAGACAGGGACCCCGTCAATAACACATGTCTCAGTAGTAGCAATTGTTGGCTTCTTGCAGGTCTTACTATCCCCCATTTCTGCCTGTTTCAATCGGATGAGCATCGTACCGCCGTGTGGTCGTGTACACACCATTACGTGGTGCACTTAAAGTCGGACTGCACTGACTAATTGCCTCATCCACGACGGAGACATCTGACACCCACTCGGGATGACTTACTTCATGCCGTCTAAACATACACATGACACAATTACTTTTACTTCATTTACCTGTTTAAAGCAGTGCGTCTCCGGATACACTAACGCATTTAACAGCTCTTTTTTCATCTTGCCACCTCGGAATGGAATGCCCTACCGAGAAAGCGTTATAGTACTTGCCTATACTCCGCGTCACTAGTTGCGTGCAGTGCAGGCGAAGGCAACGCCAGGCGAAGAGGAAAGAGCGAGCACCTAGGAGGACGGGACGGGAGAGGAGGGCAATGGAGGGCGAGGGGAGAAAGGGAGAGTACTAGGAATGTTAGAGAGGAGAGGAGGCTTCTCTCCTCCCCAGCCTTCCTAGTGCTTGCCCTTTCTCCCCTTTCCTGGCGTTGCCTTCGCCTGTACTGTACTGCAACTAGTGACACATAGTATAGATACATTCCACTCTTAATAATAATAATAATAATAATAATAATAATAATATCTTTATTTGGCTCTGGAGAGCTCTGAGAGCCAATACCATGCAGGACCCGCGGTACCGCATCTAATGAACATGATGATGTGATATGTATGTACATGCAAGAGGACGACGAGATAGATTGATGTTATTGCGGAGGATGGCAGTTCGATTTGCACATATCAAGACTTCGTTGAGGCAGATCAGCAGCGAACCAAGGGGTTCTGGCTCGCCGTTCGATGCATTGTTCGTAGCACAAAGGAGCCCTCAGGAGCATGGTGGTGCTGTTGCTCACTGGGATCGAAGCATCAGGCTCCAAGGGAATAGCCCAGTCAAAGTAGAAAGCCGAGGTACGGAGGCCCAGGGCTTGATTGAGGCACCGCTGCGTCTTTTTTATTGGTTGGCCATTTAAAAATGTTTGCATATTTAAATTTATTAATTTCTTTATTTACCTGCATGTGAGTGCCTGTTTTGCTCCTATGCATTGTTTTTCTTTGTTTTTTTCATTGCTGTTTGCATATTTGAGTATATTAGTTTCACTCGATATACCAGTATGCGAGTGCCTCTTGTTGCTAAAATGCGTAAATGTTTTGTTTTGTTTTTTTTGTTCCTTTCTATGTTAGAATTAAAATGTGGCATTGACCCCCTCCCCCTGATGTAATTATGTAATGCCCTCAAGAAGGACCTTTAAGGCTGAATGAATAAGGGTATGAATTATGGGAATAATCAACTACAGCAGGGGCTCTCAAATATTTTGATCTCGATGAACGCCTGTTGCTCCTGATTGATATACGAGGAACCTGTCCCGACCTTGGTAATGGTGCAGTAAAGCGGTTGAGAAGCCTATAGGCCTTGCATGGCAATAACGCACACGCTAGGAGTATTTCAGCATGCAGTTATGCATGAATGGGTGTGTCAGACTGAAAAAGCACTTCTTTGGGTGGTTAAGGGGGACCTACCCAGAAAAAACAATTTCTGCAAAAAAGGTTGATTTTGAAATATGTCATGTTTACATCACAATATCTAAGTATTCCCAGAAAGTTTCATTAGTTTACACTGCATAGTTAATTTTTTTATAAATTATTTTTGGTCCACCGATGCTATAGAAAAGGTAGAGGTTGGGCAGCTTTCACGCATTTTTCTCCATTCCACTTTTTGGCATAAACTTCACTTTAGGAAAACTATCATTTTGTTATTACATAACTTGGATTCATTTTTATCAGTTTTTCTGGGGTGAAATTTTGGGGGAACATAACTATGAGCTTGTATTTTTTATTTTCCTCAGTTTTCATGCTCGAAACAAAAATTTTGGACAAAGGATGGAAATCTAAGAAACAGTATTTGTGTTTTTGTGTCTTTTTGTCATGAAATATGCTATAATATAGAAATATAGCTCCATAGTTATCTGCTCTGAACTGTCCTAGAGCAATTTAACACATGAGAACATCAAATTTATGAGCAATTTTCAAAAACGATAGTTTTCCTATGCAGACACGCTCACTTTCATCTTTGACCATTTGCAATTTTTTTCGTACTTCACCCAGGTTAACAAAATTTGGCACAGGTGTTCTCAACAGAAACAAGCCCTTTAAACGTCATTTAAATCGGACAAGAGGTTCAAGAATTCACTCTTTTGGGTAGTGTCCCCCTTAAGGAAATCTCGGACTAGAGAGCCTAAATCGAAACCATGGGGAGCGTTTCCAGTTTAATGGCGGACGCCTCCTGTGCAGATTGGTTGTGAGTGCGCATGTGCCGCTTCGTCACGTGGCGAGAGGAAAGCAAGCGGAAAGGTGGAAGTGTTGGCAGGACGATCAACGCTTTCAACCCCTCCTCGCAGTTCGTATTGCAAACGGCGGCCCACAAACCACGTGACCCTGATCGAGTGCATGGAAACTCTCTAACACCGGCTCTTCATTTGGGACCTTGGGGAACCCATAAGGGGTTCTTTGAGGAACCCTGGATTCCTAGGAACCTAGTAGCTCGAGAACTCGTGCATTTCAGAAAGGGCCTGCAAGACGGACAATTCGGGACCTCCGCAAGGGGCGGTGGCGGACGGCCTCGTCCGCAACCGCACCAACTCCGAGCCTTCTCGGCCGGCCAACTCGGAAGGAAGCTGGAAGCCCCTGCTGCTCTTCATCCCGCTCCGGCTGGGCCTCAGCGAGATCAACCGGATCTACGCTTTCGGCCTCAAGGTGACGTTTCTCTCCGAGTACGATGCCTGGAGCACATCCTCAACTGGCATGTCTAGTGTCCTATACCACCTCATGCATCTGAGTGGTTTCAAAGTGTCAGCAGATTACCGTATTTGCACAAATGTAGGTCTACCCATTTTGCAATTTTTAAAAATCTGAAGTGGGGGGATCGACTTATAATCGTACCGGAGCATTCCACCGTCAACAAAAACAAAACAATGGCGATATCAAGAACGCCTCGACTTGATACGAGTTCAGCCGGCTGTACCTGCAGCATTGCGGTATTCTGTGCTCTCGTTTTACAAGTTCCTTTTTTTTTTTTTTTGCACGAACAAGTGTTACTGATTGCGATTCGCAAAATTATTCTGAATGTACGGCGGTGAACACCCCCTGGGCAGTGAAGTTTGGTTCGACAGGTGGCGCCTTCTTATGCGGGATTTTCTGCAACTCTGAGACGGTCCGCGGCTGCAGTCGTTCGAGCCTGATATCGAGCTCGAACATCCGAGTGCCCTGTTGAACTCTGACGCAGAGGTCGCACCCAATCGTTTGGTGTTTAAATCTTCCCAAAGTTGCCCATTTTGGCCACTAGCCGCGCTGACTAGCATCCGACCCAGGCGCCTTCTATTCACCGCTCTCGGGCCACAGCGCACGGCCTGCCCGACTCCCGGGGGTGGCGGCACTTCTTGTAAGAACCACTCTGGAATGGCCGCTGGAACAACATCATGCCTCACTCCCGCAGCTTCGTTTTGCAGTTTTTCGCGCGATTCACAGTCGCACCTCGTTTGATTGAGTGTCGAGATCATGCTGGAGCGCCAACCACAGTAATCCCTTGTTATTATGAGATCGCTTTTTCGAATTACCGCTTTTATCGAAGTTCAACATGGTCCCGACTGAAATGCACACATTTTTAACCGGATTATTCTAAGTATATTGGCGGCCAACCACGCTTATTACGAAGGCCGCGGCGCTGAAAGCACTGCAAGCCTACATGGAGGCACATGGGAGACCCTTGCGTTCCCTCCTCCTTCTCCACCGAGGCAAACGGCAAACTGGGAAAACGGAGTAAATGGGTGACGGAGGGCAGAGCGCGCAGAGCTGGCACAGCGCCACTTACAATGTGCCAACGCATTCAGTGAGCAGCGTCAACATTCCGACGCTACTTACGGTGCCCGCGGCCGATGCTGCTTGACTCCTGTCGGAATCGGGTCAAGGGAGCGATGGAGCCCGGAGAAGATTGTTTCTTTGGGAGCCCTCTACTCATGCGCCTGCGGCATACTACGCGCACACGTGCGTTGTATGGGAGATTGGGAGTGTTTACCGAAAGTCGCTTGAGCGTTGAGAAAAATGGCTGGCCCAAGTATGAAATCGCCAAAGAATACGACATTCCGGCATCGGCTGTTTGACACTGTCCACCATTTTGCAGAACAAGCAAGGCATATTGGACGGGTTCAAAACGTTTCTCATGCAGCAGAAAGCGCGCCTGAGACCCAGAGGTGAAAGATCGCCACTGCTTCGCACACGTCCGATTTTTCTTTTGAGCATGCTTGCCGAACCGAGCGCACGATTTCCATAGCTGCATTGACCTCTACAGGAATGTGTAAAAACCACGTTGCCAGAGCCACCGAGGATAACTTTGATTCATTCGCGCTTGTCGATGCGGATGTTCCCGTTGTTACTCCTGCCACGGATGCTGCGATCGTAGACCTTGCGTGCGGCCGAGGTAAACACGAAGCGGCGTTGGAGAGGCACCTTGAGAAATGCCGACGACTGCGGAGACTGCAAACGTCCTCACGGCTGCTTCGGTGAAACAAAGTGGAGTGCAGTGGCGGTGACAGTGTTCTTGCGATGCCTGGAGCAGTTCAAGGAGAACTGATACCTGGATGAAATTACTCGGCAAACTCTACTTATTACCATATTTACTCGCAGAATGAACGCACTTTTTTCCCGAAAAATCGAGGCAAAGTTGGGGGGTGCGTTCATTACGCGAGGTAAAATTTTTGCGTCCGTATTTACTCGCATAATGAACGGACCTTTTATCCCGCAAAAATCGACGTAACTTCTTATCTCTTTGCGCGCGGCGCGGCGACTCCAAAACCAAACTGCGATGCGCAAAAAAAAAAAAAAATGCCCCTCTCCATGTTTTTTTTTCTTGCTTCCGTGTTTTTTGTTTTTCCCCCGCCTTTCGCAAGTTGTTTTGTTTGCCCACGCTGCCCATGCTTTCGCGACCTCGCTGCACCAGGATAGAAAAGTGTGTTCATTTCGAGGGCTTCTCGCTTCTCTTTCCAAAGTGCGAGGAGGAGGCCAGGGCAGGATCTTCATTATGTGCGCTTTGCTTGGGCGAGGGCTTCTCTGCTTTTCTTTCTTATCTCCTTGCGCGCGGCGCGCGACCCTGAAACCAAACTGCGTCGTGCGAAAAAGAAAAAAAAAGCTCCTCTTAAAGTTTTTTTTTTCTCTTAATTCCGTGGATTTTTTTTTTTGCCGTCTTTCGCAAGCTGTTTCGCTTTGCTTAGGCGAGGGCTTCACCGCTTCTCTTTCCTATCTTCTTGCGCGCGACGCGCGACCCCAAAACCAAACTGCGCTGTAAAAAAAAAAAAAAAAAGCTTTTTTTTTTTGGTTTTGTGGATTTTTTTTTTGCCGCCTTTCGCAAGCTGTTTTGTTTCGCTTTGCTGAGGCGAGGGCTTCTCCGCTTCTCTTTCTTAACTCCTTGCGCGCGGCGCGCAACCCAAAATCCAGACTGCGCTGTGCAAAAAAAAAAAAATCTTTTTATGCTTTTTTTTGCTTCCGTTGGATCTTTTTTTATTTTTTTAACGCCTTTTACAAGGCGTTTTGTTCGCTCACGCTGCCCATGCATTCGCGACCTCGCTGCACCAGGATAGAAAAGTGCGTTCATTTCGCGCGCGTGGAGGAGGGGGTCAAAATTTTGACGTCCGAGTTGGGGTGCGTTTATTACGCGAGTGAAAAAAAAAGTCGAAATTTTGAGAGCCGACTTGGGGGGTGCGTTCATTACGCGAGTGCGTTCATTGTGCGAGTAAATACGGTTTCTTTTTTCGGTGAAGCTGCTGCAGGATGTACATAACCAAGGTTTTTGGTTAACATATACGATCACAGTGTTCCCGATCAGAGTGTTCCGCAGTGTTCTTGTCCATCTTCAAGGCTGCTGGCACTTTTAGCTCTATCGCTTTTATCGAATTACCGCAGTATATCGAATTTTTCGCTGTCCCATTGACTTCGTTATGAGGATTACTGTACATTATGTTTGAATGTTTTTAACCTCTTGTGAAGATGCGCAATGGGGTCGTTTTCATATAGTGGCAGGAGAGGCATATTAGCAATATGTAAGTGCCACCGAATGCTGGCGAACCGTGATCACACTCTACATTCCTTTCGATTGTTGTTTTGTATACAATTGTCGCTCGTTTTTACACACCTCCCATGGAACAGAGGTTTGGGCCTTAAATATAAGAAGTTTAACATCGTTCACTGGGGAAGAAGAGTACTGTAACTAAAGCGATTACACTTTTACAGTGTTAATAAAATTACCTACGTATTTGCTACGACCCAGTAACAAACAACTTTATGTCAGTGTGGCCTGCACGCCCTGCAACTTCTCCAAACAGTTTAAATGTTTTATGAAATATGGCATGAATGTTTATAAAACTGAGTACTATGTACCTTTACTTCACCAATATAAAATAGCCTGCTATAACATCAGAGAACCATATGCATAAGATTAGTGCTCTTCATACTCTGCGTGCAATCCGCAATCGCAATATCGAATTTCTCTCGTGCACTCTTTCGCAATATGGATGCAAGCTTTTCTGAGGTAGTGCTCTGCCCGCCAGCCTTCGGGCCCCAGTTCGTCATAGGGTGAGACGGAGTATAGCGCCAGTTGAGACCTCTAGCGTACATCCCAGTTAAAAATGTCCATTGGGTCCAATTGGTTTCTGACAATTGGAACCAATGAGGAAAACTGTTTGTGATTTCGGACTCCTCATTGAAAAAATCCCAATTGGTTCCAACTGTCAAAACCCAATTAAACATTGCCAATTGGTACCAATTGGGCACGACCAATTGGGAAAACCGTTTGTGATTTCGGACTCCTCATTGAAAAAACCCCAGTTGGTGTCAATTGTTATACTCAATTGAGCATTGCCAATTGGAACCAATTGGGAAAACCGTTTGTGATAACTGGACAATGAAACACTAGTAGATGATTTTTTGGGGGTGATTTTTATTGAAATTAAGAGATTCACTCATTCGGCCTCCTCTTGCTTGGTCGTCGTCCTGTTCAGGCGTTGCTCAGTTGGTTCGGTAGTTTCCTCCTGGTCCAGTTTTTCCTCTGCAGCTTTCCTAGGAGCACCAATATAGGTTAAATTACTACATGGCCCATATAAGTCTTCATATATAGCTTGCAATATGGAACAATGATGTTTCCCCTGCATAAAACATGACTGTTTATATATTTAGAAATCAAGTCTTCAATGCTCCAGTAAAAGGCGGCCAAAGCCACCCGACAAGGCTTTGCAGGCGGCATTTTGGACTGGTCAGAAATATGGATAAACTAAAATTCTATATTGCTTGAAGGAGAGCATTCGGCAATATGTGCAGTACATCCATAATCGATAAGCAGATTCTGGTATTAGATAATTAGAAGCATGTATTTTTACGTTGCAAAGAAAAAGAACTGTGATCATGTTGACTAAGTCCGATTCCATGCTTCAGACACTCAACGACTGGCTGTTTCCTATGAGCCACTGAGGCATTCTCTGCTGCAAGGTGTTAGGACAGTTAATATGCTGTAACTATACATATACTGCATAGTTGCCACATTTACAACATAGTTGCACATACTGCATAGCTGCAGCATTTACAACATAGTTGCACATACTACATAGTTA
Source organism: Ixodes ricinus (assembly GCA_037355805.1). Lineage (NCBI taxonomy): Eukaryota > Metazoa > Arthropoda > Arachnida > Ixodida > Ixodidae > Ixodes > Ixodes ricinus. The sequence continues at coordinate 16,394 of JAZHYW010004753.1, forward strand.
CAGTTGTTTGAAAAACACATTTCTGGTGTGTCCTCTATTTTAATAAGGTTCTCCAGCAAAAGCTTTAGCTCCAGCTCTAAAGCGACATTCAGTTTTACAAAAACAAGTTCCCAATGTACAGCGTATTTCCGCGATAAAAGAGAATAGTGTTTCGTCCACCGCAAATATATTCGGATCGTGGCGCGCTCAAACTTTGCCAGATACGTAATCCTAGCCTTTGGCGCAACATGCCAAAGATTTTGGAACATAGAGTGATTTGATTCAAAACGTAGAAGCAATTTTCTGAAAATTTCAATGGCCTACGTGTTGCATCCCGGTAGCGTTTTTCGCTAAAACGTCAATCGTTCATGTAATATAGACTCCAAAGTTCCAGGACCTGCTAGTGTTATTTTAGCGAATTTCGGAGACACTAAACCTCATTTAAAAATTCCGAACAATCGCTTTATAAGTGTTCAATCAGATAACTCTAAATCTGTGGCTAACACTTTTTTTTTGAGTAAAACTATACGCACTCCGGAGTGCATTTCGGACGAGATGGCTATACGCACTCCGCTAAACTCGCATAAAACGAATGGTCACAGCAAGCTTTTTTAGCGATGGCTTAGCATAGCGGCTAAGGTGTCCGCTTTGTACGCAAGGGAACGCGGGTTCGATCCCCGGCAGGCCGTACTTTTTTTTTTCTTTTTTTTTTTGTCGAGGATTATTGCAATGTTTACGACATTTCTTTTGCGATAATTTTGTCGACGAAACTTCGCAGAATTAAATAGGACTTCCTTTCCGGGGGTGCGATCGAGGACAGCAGGGCTGGGTTGCCGGCCGGACGCCGCGAAGCGGCGTGTACTGGTTACGTTTGTAATTAGCAGCCAATCACTGTCGCCGCGAAGCGGCGTGAACGCAGGCGAGGGGCTGGGTTAACATGCTCCCCAGTGATACACGCGCCGTTCGAAAAGGGTGGCCCGACGGGCATGAGTTCTCGGCGGAGTGCGTATAGCCATCTCGTCCGAAATGCACTCCGGAGTGCGTATAGCTTTACTCTTTTTTTTTCTTTCGCACAGGCATTTGAATAAACTGGGCAGACTTTCAAACTGACAGCTCAGAAAATTCTCTTCTGTAAAGTTTGATCCGTTCAGGCTCCTACCCTGTACTGACCATAAAGCTAAAGGTGTCTCGGCATATTTATTAAACCGAAATCGCCGATTTGCAATGCAGCAAGCACTAAGAAAAGAAACAAAGAAGTGTCCTTACCTTGACTCCAGAACCGTTTGCTATCCATCCGTCGCGCTCCAACGAGTGGCACGCCCAATGAAATAATTCTCACCGCACTATTCAGCACTCGCAGCAATAAAACAACAGAACTTTCTTGAATTAACCATGCCAAATATGCCAACGTGCCATCAGTGCGATTGCTGCCATGTGCGTGCGCGCTTCTTCACGGCCGCCATCTTGCCCAGTGTGTACAGACGCTTCCAACCATTCCCACCAATTTTGGCCAAAATTAAGAAAAAAATATATTACACCGGGATATTAAGAAAAAAAAAATCCTGACATATTTAATTTACATGCACAAGTTTTCCTCATTTTGAAATGAAAAAAAAAATGTGGAAGTGCTATTAATTAGTACACCCCATGATTGGGTTGAATTCCAATAAAATTATTTACCACTTGCAACTTATTTATTTCTATTGATTTTGGGATTATTAAATACTCAATAAAATATGATTACGATTGGTACCCATTGATATTCTAAATGTACCCAGTGGGTATTTTAACTGGGCTGCAAAAACAAAATATGTACAATGTTTTCTCCAGACGAATGGACCTTTTCCGAAGCGTTCTGCGCACGCGCGAGCGCCCGATGCCAAGCGGCGGAAATTGGCACCAAAAATCGAGGAAATTCGGAAGGAGGCTATAGATCAGCGAGTAGCAAACGTAATTGCAGCATACATATAATTGTGTTACGCAAAAAAGAAAGCGGACGGAAAGAATAACACGACGTTTAAGTGGACGCCACGGATGCCCCACTTGGACGGCGCGTTGGGCACGCCCCGCTGCTCAGAGAACGAAGAAACTGGTAGCGTAGCTCCCATTATCGATTGGTAGCGCAGGTAGGTCCCTTCCTCGATTTTTAGTTCGTGCAGCCACCGCCTGGTGCCGTCGGTATGTGAAAAAGGTCCATTTAATCAAACATTACCTAATATAAATAGAATAACCAATAAAAGACAACTGAAGGTACAATTATGTATCAAGTGCCAATTGAAAAGTATAGTTTGAGTTGGGATAATCAACTGGACATTTTCGTCCCAATTCGCATAACTAATTGTTCATCTTAATGGCAGTTGGATTCAACTAGTTACAACCGGTGCCAACTGAACTTGTAATTGGTACCAATTGGCACAACCAATTGTTTAGTTAATGCCAATTGGATTCAGCTAGTTACAATTGGCATCAATTGAACTTCCAATTGGAACCAACTGGCATAACCAATTGTTTACTTACTGCCAATTGGTTCCAACTAGTTACAATTGACATCAATTGAACTTCCAATTGAAACCAGTTGGAAACAACTGGTACCAATTGAAATTCCAATGGTTCTCAATGGTTATTTTTAACTGGGATTATAATTACGCTGTTATGTGGATGTTTCGTGATAAAAATACCCATGAATTCTAGGAAAGTAGTAATCTGAGCTAGTATGTACTCAAACGTGATAAAACAGTGTGCAGTTTTGTGTTCTGTGCACTGTTTTACCAGTAAATTAGTGAAGCAAAAAAATGCCAAAATTTTTATTTATCAGTTTAAAAATAAACTACTGGCATTTACTGGAACTTTTATTTACTATATTTTTGTCTCATTTGGTTTAGATTTAGAACTTCTGTATAGCAAAGGCAGTTTTAAAAATGCGTTTGCTCTATGAGTATTTTTAGAAACCGAGTTTTCCCAACTCCAGTAGCTCAATAACGTTTCTTTGCAATAAGGGTATGGTAAGCTCGCATAACACCTTGCAGGCTCCCCACTTGCGCTGGTGATTGAGAATATTCCAAGCCTCCTAATGGCACAGTACTGTCTAGCACTGCTGAGCTGGAAACCATTGCATCTTTAGGCCAAGCAGGTCAAGGTCAGTAGTGTTGGCCTCATCCTTATAATCACTGGGATTAAACATAGTATTAAAGAAAATTAGAACCAGAGAACTCAGAAATAAGAGTCACTGTGCAGGTAAGCTGATTAAGCATGGGATCAAACTGAAAAATCCCGAAGACTACACTCCATTTCACCTTCTGTTGGACCACAACAGATGCTAGTAACCAATCCAGTGCGGTGAATGTATCTTGTGATTGCACACCCAACGTGTCTGCGCGCCCCTTTTGAAGGTCACGGGACACTCGCACGTCGTAGTATTGGATTTGACGGCTTGTAGCATCTGCTGCAGTCCATCGTAAGGTGAAACAGAGACTAGGTGTACACAGAGGCATTGCACGTCCTCTTCGTGTTTCCCTGGGTTTTTTGACTATCACCTAGAGAACTCGTTGTCGTAACTCTATTATTAAAACAACATCAACATCTCCGTTGCTTTAAGAGCAACAACTCTGTGCGCTTCCGGGTCCCGCCATCCCTTTCGTACTTGCTCCAGAACCTCCGACCTCTCTTCTGATTTCGCAGAGGACGTTCGCGCTGAAACAGTCCTTGGGCATGATAGGTGGAAAACCGAACCACGCACTCTACTTCATTGGTGTCGTCGGTGAGTGTGCATTGCCGCAGTCAAGGGTACCTCCACGAGGAGGGGAAGTTGAAACTGAAGTCGTCTCCGTGGTTCTTCAGAGGACGAGCTGATCTTCCTGGACCCTCACACGACGCAGCTGGCATGCGACTCTAGAACGTTGACCCCCGGACGACCAGAGTTACCACTGTGCCCACGCCAGCAGGATGAACATCAGCGAGCTGGACCCCTCAGTCGCCCTGGTCAGAGTCTTCCGTTTATTCTTTACCAGCTTGTTTAGCGACAGCCTCATGCCAGAACCTTGTATTAACCTTGCCTCGCTCGTGTTGGTAGCACTGTAGCGAGGCCACGGGAGAGAGTGTCGGCAACAGAGTGCAGCTGTTAGTTTGACATCATAGTGCACGTGACCAATGGTGTTGCATCGCGTGGAGGGAAAGGGGGTAAGTGGTGCTTTAACACCCCCTCTCCCTCCCCCTCCCTGCATAGTAAGGTTGGAGCTGCTTATTGGTGCTATCACACCTTCATTGTATTTGACAAATGTATATACAAGGCAATATACCTATATAGTTTTTCTTTTTCATGCAGAATCCATTTTGGTGAAAGCAGCTTCGGGATTTGTGTAGCTGTCGCTTCACCATGGCCATACCGTGCCATGCCGTCATCAGCTAAACTTGGCGGGCTAATGTCCTGTTAAATTTAGTGCAGCGGCACTATGGGTAGGGCGACTATGATCCTCAGAGTTGAAAACGGGACACCGGAGAGGTGCAGGCAGACAGGAAGTTCTGCTATCGTTTAATGTAAAATGCACATCTCTTCCAAGTTGTTCGTTAAGAACACAAGTGGCTTCTTTCCCACTTTCAAATAACGGGGAAGATAGACTGGCGACTGAAGCATGGCAGATTTGCTGATATAAAAGTCTGCCGTACATGTGCCTATGTGAACAAAATGTTTTTTCAGGTGTAACCGCAGGAAAGATCTGGAAATTGTGTTCCATGGAAGGTAAACATTTTCATAGTACACATTTCTTGGTTTCTCTCCCACTTGCCTAATACTAATTTTGCAGCTGTTGGTAAGCATGCTCCCACAAAAACAGGACATTAGCCTTCAATAAGACAAAACGACAATACGGCAGAAATAGACCTCTAATACAGGACTTCCCCGGCCATAACGAGATGTCTAGTCACCCTAACAATAGGCCACATGGTCACGGCGTTTTTTCTTTTTGAGGTTTTAACGAGTGTTTTTTCGCTCGTCATTACAGTGTTTCTACATGGCAACTGAATCAGACTTCGACATATGGTGCAACTTGGTGCAAAAGGTAAGGACTGCTTCTGTCCTCGCACCCTTCACGAGAGAGGTGCGGGGCTGAACTTGAGCACTACCTCTTGTCTCCCAGCACCTGATCAGCCGAATGCAGCAGCCGCTGTTCGAGATAACGCAAGACCGTCCCGTTGGCTGGCCCCTTCCAGACTCTGAACTCGGCACAGAAGCGGAGCCACAAAGCGTAGGTGAGCAAGATGGGGGGGGGGCTGCAGCGCATATGAATGAGAGTCGCAGGCTTTCACCCAGTATAAATATTTGCAAGTTCCGGCTTTCTGCATCGCAAATGGAACTACAGTGCACTGGTCCCTAGTGTTGTTATCACACAGCATCGATCCTATGACGCTGGCAGATGCCAGAGGTGCACTGTGACCCACTGGTGATTCACCCACTAAAACTGCTTCCTTACGCCGCCATGAGATAGTGCAAGTGGCCTTGCAGTTGGGGCTGTGCGCCAGTTTTTGGAACTTATCAAGCGATCCTAGGACCTCATTGCGTCATCTACCGGTTACCCACTTCGCACTGGGTGCTAAACAAACAACTATCGACGAAGGCTTTGGTCTCTTGCCTTGAAACATCGAAGCTTTTATTATTTTTTTTCCGACAAGAAAATGAAGATGTTGGTACAGCAGTGATGGAAGTGCTGCGCCATTTGCGCCAAATTGCGCCTTGGGCGAAAGTCTGCTACATCTTGCGCCACAGTGCCATTTTGGCTAAGAATTGCGCCACACCTGCGCCAAAATGGGCAAAAAAAATTGATATATTTTTTTATTGGTTGATTTTAATATTCAAAGAAGTACAAAGAAAGAAAAACGGTAGAAATATGTATTTCACAGCGTCTCTACTCACCGTATACGGTGTTTCATCTAAGGTCAGAGCACAGTCGAAGGCTCGAACATATACTACACAAACTCACAGTAAAAGCGCAAGTCACGGGACATTCGCTGCACTTGATTGGTTTTATCGATGAAAGAACACGTACAGTAAGATGGTCGGATGCCTCAATGTCGCGCTTTGAACTTGTTTGGTTAATCCCATTGGCTCGTAGCGTCGGCTGCGCTTGAATTAAGGTGAAACGAAGTTTTAAGATTGCTCGACCACCGCGTTGGCCGGTTGATGCGCTCACGTCTTGATCACCGACATCCTCTAAAATTTCAGTCTATGTCGGCGATGTCAGGCGCCGAAAGTCGCGACAAAACATTGCAAAATACACAGTAGGATGGCAGAACTAGGCTCCTGTACTCCTGGTGAGATCAGTTGATTATGTTTGCCGTATGCCTCCATGGCGCCTCTCACCAGCCCACGCACGTCGAGCTTCACCGCCTTGCACCGGAGTGTTCGGAGTAGCTGCTGGCATGGGTGAGCGTCTGGTTTAGCACGATATACATGTAAATTATGCTCAGTACTATTGCAGGTCCACATTCTTTGATCTCGATTATTTGATCTTGATTTGAAATGCTGCGTCGATAAAGAAAAAAAATATGCGGTACTTTATTTGAATGAATGTAAGCGCAAGAGTATTGGTTTTCATAATATTTGTGGGTGGCTGTTTTTTTTTTTTCAGTTTATAATATTCAAGTTTTGTGTTTGGTAACGATGAAATTGGGAGGCGCATTTTTACTGATAGATGTGTTAGCAATTATGTTCGTTTTTGGTGGCATCCTACAGAAACAATACATACAGGCTAAATAAACTACCGGGTGTAAAAGCGGGAGGGAGGGAGGCTTTATCCTAACTGAAGTGTGATTCATTTCTCATCAATTTGATTAGTACCCATTGTAAAATGGAACCTACTCTGAACAGAGCCTTATTTATAAAAAAAAGCTCTATGTACCTTTTGTGCCCTATTGGTTCTGGTTCTTATTACAAAATGTAATAAGTAATATGCCCCAGTATCAAAGACAAACCCTCAGTCATTATCAAATATAAACTCATTTAGCGATGCAATCAATTTTTTTTTGTTAATTTTCAAGTGTTATGCTAACAGACGTTGGCATCTGCTCCAAAAGCGTCAGTGGCTGCTCCAAACGAATATTTTACCTGCTACAGAACCTGCTCCAAAGGGTCAAATGCCGCTTCCATCACTGGTACAGTGAATGCCTGAATACGGCTAACAAATGCTCAACAGTGACATAATTTGTATGACACCGTTTGTTAAAAAAAAAATTGGGTTGTGTGTATGTTTATACAGCCTAGACCTTAGTCTGCCTCAACGGGCGGCTTGTCTCCCAGCTGTAGAGTAGAAATTTAGCCAGTGCAGTACAACCGCTAGCCTGGGGTCTTTAACATGCATCACGCAGTAGTGATACACGACCGCACGCCGGTACGATGCTCATCCAGATCGAAATGGGCAGGGGTGGGGATTGAACCCACATTTTGTTGAAAGCACCCTCAGTGTGCGATTCGGTGAAAATGAGTTAAGGGGAGACACAAGTTTTGGAGCCGGAAACTCCTTAAAAACAGTTTTTCTGGAAAATGGCATTTTTGAAATTTACTGCTATTTTTCTTTTGATCTGCCAAGTATCTTATTTTGAAGATTATTATTTGAGCCATAATATTACTTTAAAATATTTATGCGGGCTAAAAGCACCGAAGTTGACGCTAAAACGGCAATTTCTTAAAACACGAATTTTGGACTCCGATGCACATATTTATAGAAGGAATATCTCAGCATCTAAGGCAGACAGAAATGCAACGTTTTTAGCAACATGTAGCTAAATTTGCAAAGCATAAAATGTTGGCAGCAGATATATTAATATAGGTCTAGGAAAATTTTCCACTGAACTGTTGTTTTCTTATTGGTAGTTACACATCGAGCCTTGAACTTGAATGTGTTGTAAAATAAATAATAAGGACTTTCTAAAAAGTGTTTTCAATATTGTATTTTTTGTAATTTGTAGTATGTGACCACATGTTAAAACATTAATAAAAAAATGGTTTTTCACTATTGTGCTTAGTAAACAAAGGCAAGTTAATTATAATTATCCTAAAAACTAACCTACTAATAAAATAAAAAGATATTTCAAATCAGCACAAAATTCTGAACAAGCCTGTGCTCTTTCATTGGGTTTGGTAAAAAAAAATAAGGAAGAAAAGCTCCAAGACCAGTGTTCCCCCTTAGAATTGCTGTAATTGCAAGGTTTTCTCAAACAAAACTTCCCATATCATCATCTTCAGAATGGCTTCGAGACATTTAATAATGTTCAAGGGCTTCCATTTGTGCCCATTGCTGAAATATGTCACAAGCATAAACGGGTTCCACGAATAGTCTCCACAGAATGTGACAACTTTCTTCGCTGTCACCCTGGCCTTGTTAGGGTTGGTGCTTGTACTGATCGACGCATAGCAACCCATGCACCATCTTTGGATCTTCGAAGCAGGTCCATCAGCTTTCTCAGGCGTAGGGGCAAGCTTTTTCCCCGCACGGTGCAATGTGTGCCAAAAGGGAATGTGCCACCTTCGCTCGGAATCGAAAGAATGGCACCTACTTGAGCAAGCATATTGCTAATTGTGTTTTTCCATTTATGAGGGCAGTGCCGTCTAGGCACTTTAGTAGAACAATTAGGTGGGGTGCACAGGGCACCCATGACTGATGCTACACTGAATGTAATTTGTTTTCTTGCGGTGCGTCGTGGGTCACTGGTGGGTCAAGGCAACTCTACCCATCACGGAGGTTGGTCATGGCTAATGGAATTGGATGCAAAAGATTGTTTTTCCAGGCTTTAGTTTCTTTCGAAGATATCACTCTCGCTCTACACGAAAGCACTGAATGTTCGAGGCAGCACAGTTGACATATGCAACGTGACCCGCCGGTGATCAATGAGGCTGTGAATGTCTTAAAAGTGATAAAGCAGTATGTTTAATTGAGAGGAAGGGTTCTGTTATGGCCTGCAGTAGAAGCAATGAGTGTTCCCTTACATTTTTAGACAGTATCTCGTTGTAGCTTATCTTTACTGGCTCGCCTAGTGCTAATGGTCAAGGCAGTGCAACGAATAATTGGGGTTTGTTTTTCCTATTGTTCAATCTCCTCACCAAATAGAACATTAAGAGAGAACAGTTTTGGCAGGCACCATTTGATTGCTTAAATAACCAAACTATGTAGGTATTTGCTCAGGTAGTATCGACGACTTCAGCAAAATCGACGCCGCGTAGCGGCAACGCGGAGAAGCTCAAGAGAGGAGGCCGTTTCGACTCTGTCGTCTGCTATTGCTGCTTGGTTCTCGTAGGCAGCATAGAAACAAACATAGTTTTCAGTAATTATTTTTATGCTTCCGCCATGTCATTCCTACACTCTGACTAGAAGAAGATTTCTACCGTCAAAAGATCGCTTTTCTTTCATATGTAACACCGATTTTACGCTGCAGTGCAAGAAATTTATGGTGGTCCGTGTGGTGAACAACGAAAACAACCTCCTTTCGTCCGCCATTTTGCCTGACCAGCGCGCCCCCTATAGTTCGCTGGATTCGCGAATAACCAGTTTTCTCTCATTAGATTTGCACGAATCGTCCTGATCTTTCTATCTACTTTACTTTTATTCCTAAGATCAAAATCTTGCAAAAATCAATGATTATTGGTTTTAATACAATACAGCTGTGGCAAACGTTAACATTACAGCTGCGGTAATTGAACAGAGGTTGAAACTGATGTGTCATTTTTTATGACCAGAATTCACGCTCTTGGACCAGGAGAGGAAATACGACACCTCTGACGACGAGTTCGAGATACTCTGAGCTCAACGAGGGGATGCCACGATGGAACCGATGTCGTGACGGAACAGCTTGTATCAAAGCTAGCTTATAATGTAAATGATTTGCGAGCAGCGTTTTTTTCTACGGAGGACAAGTTTTGCATTAAATTTGTTTTACCTTGTAAGGTCGTCTCGGTTTCACTTGTCGCACACCCAGTGCCGCTTTTCGTCATGAAACGAGTGTGGAGAACAGACAGTAGATTGTCATTGTTTCTTTCTTTCCATCATTTACATGTTGGTGCTTTTTTCGTAAAAGATTTTAGAGCACAGCTCTTGGGCGCTCGCTTCCGTGTTTCGGGGCGTCGGCGTCTGCATAACCGCGCTTAATTTAGCGGGATAATTAACGTCATGTGACCTCAACGTCAATTCAATTCCCCGCTAAATTTAGCGGGAAAATTCTGATTCTCCGCTAGATTTAACCTCGCAAAATCTAGCGGAGAAACTGAATTTGTTCATAGGTGACGTGACCCTAAGTCACGTGACGTTGTTTTTCTCGCTAAATTTAGCGGGGAAACTGAATTGGGGGAGTAGAGGGTACGGAGGAGTAGGAGGGGCATACCCTCCCCTCCGTACCTTCCCTCCTCCTCCTCAAGGACTGCGGTCTAATTTCGCATTACAGAGATTTGTGAACATCTTCCTTTTTTCCTGTTCAGACTGGTTAACGAATAAATCCTGTTAGTATACTCGGTTCAGCAGAGCATTGAGCAAGTTTGTGCGTTATTAGTTTAAACAAATTACAAAGCTATTTTGGCACTTTCTTTTAGAGCTTAATTCCTGCTAAGCAATTTTCGGTGATGTGATCGCTGTGCCATTTGCGCCAAAGCACATGCCATGCTAATATGACGAATTTGTGCCAGCTTTGCGCTAATAGGTAGATTTATATTGCTCAACACTGCAGGGTTGTCACGGTAGGTACGTATGAATTTATTAACTTTCAATTTTTTTTTCGAATAACGTGTTCGATTTAATTTGACGTGCTTGTGACACACTCACAGTACTGGTAAATATCACATTGCTTCACATTGTTCGATGTCTGTCTGAACGGGTTAATTTCCTCCGTTAAGTGCGCTTCTTAACAGTCACCAATGCAGTGCGGAGAAGCAACAGCTTCGGGGTAGACATCGCGAGATTTGCGCAGGCCGCGCTAATTTCACCAATCATAGCATGTGCTTGGTATACACTGTGTGCTGTGTCACCGACGAACCACGCAAACAAACTCCGGGATTACCGAATTGCGACAACCGTCGTCTCCCCACCAATGCATTTACCCCTGGGAAAGTGGCATCACTAGATTAAAGAAAATTCTGTACTGTGAGGTTTGTACATGACCAAGACTGCTGTTTTGTAAGTGGAAAACTTGCGCGATCTTGCGTACCACTCTTTGCAGCAGCTCAGCAGTACGTTGAATAACCGGCAAACGTGCAAACATTAAAAAAAAAAAATGTTGATTGACAGTTAAAGTTTTGCGGTTAAAATTTCATAAATAGGACATCTATTATTCAAGTATATCGCACAGGCTGCAATGCCTTCACGAGTGGCGCTTTTGATTGATCCTGTACGTTTTGACGAAATTACACACGTCTGTCGGTGGCGGTGGCAGTCAGTTCGCCGGACAACGGTTCATCGACAAATTGTTCCGTCGACACTGCGACATTTCATCGACACCTTGCGACATTTTGTCGTCGAAAAATCGCCTCGGTCGCTATCATGGGGATGGTAGCCTAGCTTGGCAGTTCCCGCTGTCCGCACGTAGCGCGGATTGTTTGGAAGCCTAGGATTAGGGCTCGCATATTTGTTTTTCCCTATCAAAGCCACCTGGGAGCAGTCTGTGTGCTTCCATCGAATGAAATAATACCAATATTATAAAAAAGCAACGTTTACGAAACGTTAATGAAACATCGCAATGTCGACGGAACGTATGTCCATGAAACATGTGTCCATGAAAAGTTATCTATGAAATGTGTTTCCATGAAACGTGGTTCAACAAAATGATGACGGACCCTAGCTGACTGCGTCTGAAAGGGGTAAAATTCCGCATTTCTAAAAATGAAAATATTTTCTTTTTTGTTTTTCGACTGACGTGAGGGTAGTTTTTTTTTTGTTTTTCTTTTTTTCATGGTGTGAAAGAACGTTGCTGCGAGTCCATGGGTTCTTGTTGGCTGCGTACCAGTGACCAGCAACAGTTTCTCCAATAGCTTTGACGTGCAACTCCATGCTCGTCCATGGAAAATAGCTTTTGACTAAAGCAAGTTACCCTTCGATATTTGCAGAAATCGGATGCTCTACCTAGCCGCCCCTAATTGATAAATGACGGCGTCGTGGCATGCGAAACTAATTTTTACTATTTATTTATTTCAAGCGAGTTCGATCAATTTGACTTACGCTGTATTTTCGCGATTCGTCTCACAAACTTAGACAAAAAAAAAAAAGATAACCAAGAATAAAAATAGAACTAACGCGCGCTTCGTGTTTATTGCAGATTGAAGTGTGATTCCGAACGTTATTCTGCATCTGGAGGTCTAAAAATATTTTTTTGCTCCTCTAATGAGTGTCAGATAAGTCAATGAATTTACAGGACATAGGTTTACTCCACTCCTTCAAGATGCAGCCCTTCCGGTGTCCAGAGACTCGTAAAACTCCTAAAGGACAAAAAGAAAAAAGACTCAAAAAGACTTAAAAGAAAAGTGCGAACACGGACTGTAACTCCCACAACTTCTTTAGATTTCAAAGACAGACTCCAGAGACAAGGACTCCAAAGAAGACTCGTGGAACCCCTAAAGGTTCCAAAGACACTCCGAAGAAGCTAGGACACGCCGTCCTTCAAGCTCGCGTTGAGTTTAATCAAAGCGTGAATCGCCACGTCATCCAGCGACGCGTTCCCGCTCAGAAGAAGGACACCGTCTTGGGGTTCCTCTGCACCATGGGCACCGTGGCCTGGTTGCGCCAGAAAGAAGGCATCTGCTGCTGAGTGCCGCGTTGGCCGTTCGTCGGCTGGCCGAGAAACGCCGCCCTTGTCTGTCGTTTTGCCCGCCACGCGTGCAGTGCCGAGATCACAGACCTGGCGATGATCTCGAAGATCTCGAAGATGACCAGGAAGGAGAAGCTCACGTACATCCCCAGGATGCCACCCATATTGCTCACGAGGTTGGACGTCTGCGTAGGGAGCGGCCACGGACCCCATTGCTTAGTTTGCAAGGGCGACTTTCCAGCGCTATCTCCTGTAGTTGAAATGTGCCTAGTCGCTGGGCTGTGGACGCGTGCGTGGTGTTTAATATTCAGCTGAATAGAGCTAGTGCGTATGCTCTGGACGCCTTCCACCAGCCCAGCACACAAAAATGGCAGCAAACAGAAAACGATTAATGAAATGGTTTAACTACCGCCAGAAATCTCGAAGTCCCGTTTCCAGAAGCTTCGTTTTGAGGATGATGATCCCGAGTTTGGTAATTTCCTGGCCCTTTGATGCGGAGTAACCTAGCTACGCCAACACCCAGTGCCAATTCAGTTCTCACTCTGAATTATGTGACCCTCTAGAGCAGTGGTTCTCGAACAGTGAAGCCCTCGCCTCAGCCTCCTCTCCTCTCCCCCCCCCCCTTTTTTTTTAGGGCGGTGGAGAAAAGCTCACCGGAGGAAGCTCACCGCAAAACCGGCAGATGCGGAAAAAAGCTCACCGGCCTTTGAGCGGATGCGGAGAAAAGCTCACCGATTGTTTTAACTTAGCGGATTCTGCATCAAATGATGCAATTTAACACAATTCGCATTCGTCACTTCATTAAAAATATGTCCACTTTTTTGTAATATTCTTGAAGTTCATCGTGCATATTTACTAATTCATCAGAAATGAGTAATCACCCATTTTGTATATTAATGAAGCCGCAAGTATAATATCAGAGCATCGTACACCGGTAAAAAAAAGACAATTTATTGACAACTGGCAGCGTGCCGTCAGTAGCTCTGTCAAATAAAGAGGTTTGTTCTTTGCGAGCTAATACGAATAGCGGTGTGTGAACCGTTTCAGTTCCAAATATTGTGTAGTGCCTAATAGATAAGTAGGTGTTTTTTGATGTAATCAGTGTCGGCTACCCTGTTTTCTTTCTGTTATGTTCACGAACAAAACTTTAGTTGCGAGAACAGATTCGTCCTGTCGTGTTTGTTGTCTTCACTCCGCCGTCGTTCTTTGAGTGGTTTTCATTATGTATAACGTTTACCAACTCGCCCAATTCGCTACCTTACAGAAGACTACTTCTTATATAGGTCACGAGTAACAACGGTGCCAGTGTGCAGCTCTGAAGCTCATGGGTGGCTCGCCGTAGAAGGGCACTATCACACAAGGGCAACGTGTGGAAACACCAGCTCGAACGGCTAGAAAACGTGCATGTCCGTGAAAGTAAAAAGCCTGGATATCCTACTGACTGTTTTATCCTGTTTTCAAAGGTTAACAAAAGCTTCAAAGAGAATTTCAGGCACCGCGCTGTTGCACCCGCACTTTCGGATTTTCGGCATTTACAGTTTTGATTTTTAGGTTTTAGGCAGACGTTATTAAGTTTTCGAACTTTTTCCTGTTCTTCAAGTTCATAAAGTTTTGAGTTGGGCTTTCGTTGCCCTACAGAGTAAGCCACAGAAAACACTCGCCCGTAATTATTAATTTGGAAGCAATATACCCAATAAGCTTAACAAAGAATACAAAAAGTGACATTTTCTTTTTTTACAAAGCTGACGAATTTTAATGATAATAAATTGATATATGTTACGCATGATCGAACAGCCTCCATGTAAAAAGAAGAAAAATGAATCGGTGAGCTTTGGCCGGTGAGCTTTTCTCCACATCCGCCGGTTTAGCGGTGAGCTTTTCTCCAGTGAGCTTATCTCCGGTGAGCTTTTTGTCCGGTGAGCTTTACTCCGGTGAGCTTTTCTCCGGGATTCCCTTTTTCCTAAGAATTTTTTTTTGTGTGGACCTTGATTGTAGTTGGTGACAGGTCAAGAACGAAGCGGAAGCTCCTCCCCCTCTTTCCACTTTTGCGGAGCGAATGCTGGAGAGGAGGCTACTTCCTCCCCAACGTTCGCTCTGCCGAAGGGGAGAGGTAGGAGAGGTCAGTCTTTTACTTGATGCTTCTCACTTCTGTCTGTATAAAGGATGCGCTTTTCACACTGCAATTTGTCTAATTTTATACCCCCCCCCTCCCTTTCCCCACTAACATGGGGTCCGCCATCACCTTGCCGGGTCCCTAGGGGTCCCCGACTCATACATTCATGTGAACCACTGCTCTAGAGTAATCTTCTAGAAGCCTCAATATTGATGAGGTCGGCTGCATAGTGGGGGTGCTTTAGATTTTCTCCCGCGAATTCGGCTGACAAAACGTTTGGACAATGAATAATACTCACGCTGTACTGAGCCACTTGACGAATATTCTGAGCTGTGAGGCTCTGGAAGTAGATCACTACTTTGGCACGAACGCTGTTGACGAAAAAAAAAAGGTACAAAAAAATTGGGTATTGTAATTGCAAATTAAAGGGCCCCTGAAAATATTTTTTTATAAGGTCTGGTCAGGTCTGCGTGTCAAAAAATACGCGAAAATATTTTACAGCAATATTGACGGCGAGAGATTTATTTGAAATTTTGCGCGCCAAGTCCATGACGTCACGAGTCATTCCGGAATGACCATCTCGGTCGTGAAGGCGAAGCCGATCCAGCCTCTCCTCCACGCGCCCGACATGCCGAGAGAGAAAACAAGTGGAAAGGAGGTGACTGCCGACTAAATCGCGTCTCGCGCCGTCCATATTGCTCTAAAATTATTTTTTTTCTCGCGAAATTAATTTTTTGACACTGGTGTCCCAACTAGACTGTTACAATATTTTTTTCTTTCCAAGGTTTTTTTAGGCAATATTGGTGCTTTTCCGCCTTTTACTTCGAAAGAGTGTTAGCGGGCGTTAAATTTTACCGCTTATAGCTATAGTGCCCCGAATAAGAACTTTCTACCACACTAGTTGTCTTGATGACAGCTTCTCGACTGCAAGAGAAAAATAAACAAAAACGGCGATTGTGCGTTCGCGCTAACGGTGTCCCGCTATGTATGAATTACGTATCTTTTTATAGTGCATGCTATTTTTTCTTATCTAAATTGCCTAATATAATTGACCTAGAAGTATTTTCTAGCCATAAAATAAGTCGCGCGTGCTTAAACACATTGCCATGCCCGAGTGATTTTTTTCAAATATTTTTTTTAGATGGATTAGGTCATATTCTTAGCCGTATACTTTCTGTATTATTGCGATGGGCACTCGAAGTGCACACGATACCTGTAGCTTTAAGCGAGTGCAGTTCAATATTGCCAATGAGCTCCGATCGGCAACACTTCTGTCTGCTTGCAACTCACACTCCTGGACTTCTCTCTCTACCCCCCTCCCTTCTCCCTTTTAGGCGGTACCCGGAAATTAGGCTATTTTAATAACACGAACGCTTCTGGCCCGATTCCGGGTATATATATACTTACGAAAGGTACTTCTTCCGTCGTTTGCCAATCCTAGCAGAGTTGCTCTGTAGAAGGAAGTAATGAAAGGGGCGATGCAGGCATTTTAGTACTTTCAGTAAATAGCGCGTAGGGTTATTCCTTGACATTCATAACCCATAATACACGCACTCGTTGTTTTTTTCTTAATGCAGTTGCAGTCGCAGAAAAAGAATTGAGAAAAACGAGCAGCGTTCACACCCTCAACTCGCAGCCAGAAGAAGCGGCCACGTGATCTGGAGCCGATTCTATGCGTGCAGCCAATGTTTCTCATAGCCACGCGCTGGGGTCTGCTATGCGGGTAGAAACCGAGGGAGAGGAGGACGTCAGAATGCCGAGCTCTGGTGGGAATGATTAGTGGGTAGAAGCAAAGCTATAAATCTCTGCCCTTGTCTCGAACGCCGGTGATAGGAGTCCGCGTTCGAACGCCTTCGAGCTGTGAGTAGAGAGTACTAGAAGCAAAGCCAGCTAGCTTTACGTGTCACCTAGATCGAATGCTCACGCAGTACTCGTGACCCCTGTTTGAGCCGCATTTCGATGTCCTCACCGCGGGAATCGTACAACCCGATGACGATATACTGGGGATCGCATTGTTGACAACGCCAACAATGCGTCGAGTTTTGCGAAGGAGGGACTGCGAAAAAACGTCCGTTTTTATCCTCGAAATTACGCGGCGACAAAGATGCTTCTTGGTCAGTTGCGTTGTGTGCGAGCGTACTTAAGTCTCACTAGTGCCAGTAAGCTTGTGTAAAGCGAGAAACATTCCTACCAAATATCGTTACACGGCCCCTTTGAAGGCGAGGAGTTGTCACGTGTTCTTGTACATTTGCGGAAAAACGCGGGCCTCATTCGTTTGTTAGAACGTTTACCAAATTTCGATGACGTATAACAGTTCGGTGTTTCCGCGATAATTTTTCATCGAATTCGGGAATGTTCTTTGGTTTTTTTTGTTTTACCCATCATATGCGGTATTTTTCGGCGTCTATTTTGGGTGTCGCACAAAAGATCGGTGCTTAGCGGGGCTTATGCTGAAGCAAACAGGACGTGGGACTGTTCAACCTACAGATAATACGAGCGTGACCCGAAGACTTAAGAAACGTTCTCATACCGATACGAGAAGGAAATGGGACAATGGAGAGTTTTAGTAGATCGTTCCGATATTTCAGATAACTTCCGATAACGATGCAATGCACGCTCAAAGGCGGCGGCAGGATATCGGGTAATCGTTGTTGACGGAATGATCTACTTAAACTCTGGAGTTTTAGTGGATCGTGTTAGCTACTATGATATACTGAAACTCTATAGAGTTTCAGTAGATCGTTCTGAGGACTCCGATAACGATACCCGATACTCTGCCGCCACCTTTCCACATGCATCGTATCGTTATCGGGGGTATCGGACATATCGGAACGATCTACTAAAACCTAAAGGGCGTGGTTCCCGAAGAAAACAGCAGCCTCGCGGACAGTTCACTTAAAACTGTGTTCCGGATAAAAGAAAAAAAATTGTAATAAAGCTTTATTTTTTTTTAGGACAGTTTTTATTTTGGGTAATTTAAGTTTTTTTATATTGATGAAACGAACTGAGGGGTTACTTTTCGGGATTTATCTGTATAAACCTAAAACAGGAAAACCTGCGTACAAGTAAAATACAGGCTGTCAGGACAAAAAAAAATATTATGATCAAAAATTGCTGGCAGCGTGGCTTTCACTTCAGACGTTAATTTTTGTGGTCGCCACACGCAGTAAACTGACAACAATCCAAGCACCTTAACGCCTAAATCGACATGTGCTAAGGATGCATCAGTATCGATATTTCGTCTCTATTGACGTTTTTTCTGAATAAATATAATAAACAATTGACGGTGCTGCCATAGCTAACAGGCCATGCGGAGTACATTATTTAACCATCTTCATTTAGTTCAGGACGCTTGTAATATTTGATACCAGTACCAGTCCCACGGTAAAATCGCACTGCCCGTGGAATAGATGTTTTGCTAAACTACCCAAGCACCAAGGAGCATGCTGCGAGTGTAGTTACACGCGGTGAACGTGCTGACGTCTGCAGTAATAACTGTTCTAAAGCAAAAGCCTAAAACAAATTTCATCTTGCACGCGCGTTCGTCAAAGCCTTATTTTGGTTGTTTGCTTCGAATCTTTTATACGGGTAGAGAGCGCGTGCGGCGCGTAGAATTACATTCCCAGCATTCTCCTTGATGCTTGGGTAATTTAGTAATGTCTATTACGACCGATTCCGCACATTTAAAACCTGTTTATTTTTTTTCTTTCGTATGGCAGAGTTAGATTGTTATGATTTAAAACACAGATTGATCTGATGGATCTTTACTCTCCGCGGCATCAGTGCGTGATTATTTTGGCGATGACCTCACGTACTCACCACATCTCTTGCCCAGGCAGCGACGGAGATGGACCTCAAGAATAGCGTCTCACTGAAAAACCGAGATAAGCTTAAAACATCTCGAACAGAAGCGATACAAGTGACCTGTGGTGGTACCAGTAGTGCTACATGTCTCCGGTGTAATTCCTACCATATCGAACAGACCTCGGGTGGCTATAGACGGGATCAGTGAGTACCGACACATTGCATGCCCTATGATGATCCCATATCATAATCGGACACCTTCCATCCCAAATACCTTCGTCTTGGCGGTACCTATAACATGGGTTTAAAGAACCCAGGTTAGCGGTCGTACTGTAGACGTTTTTGCTGTTTACAGAAATCACAGTCCACGCGTGCTAAATCGCAGTCCAGTCAACGCTCGCTCGCAATTGCGGCCAACGAGAAAGTGCGTGTGCATAACACACGAACACTTAAATGAACACGGCCTTGTACGCCTTTATGGAAAGGTGTATAGGGAGCATGCACTGGCGGCCATAGCTGTGTGCGAGACTGCTGAGCGCGTGCTGACGGCGAGCTTCCACAGTTCTTTCGCAACGTGCATTCCGCACCATCAAGATTACCGGTCTTAGCAGCCTGTAGTGTGAGCTCGGTCTGAGCATGCGCTCTAAGCATCGCCTTCAAATATGGCGTCCAGTGAATTCCCTCTATACTGCCAAATTGCCTATCTGCGTGTCCCAACCTCCAAACGCTGAAGTTGGCTGAATTGACCAGTGAGGCTCGCGGTTCTCTGCGCTTGGCGTGTGCTCGTGATTCGGGGCGTAGTGTACTGTATGTACATGGGGATATGCCCAGCAGCACTGGTCGAATTGTCGGTCATATATAAGCACACATTTATTATGGTGAATAACAGCACGCATGGCCAGCTCCACTCTTTTTTCGTCTTTCAACGTAAGCCTCTTTTATGGGTATACGGCTGGCAGTTTGACTCATCCATTGGATCGTTGATCAATACAATCTAACCGTGCTCCGGGAATGTCTACACTCGGATACAACTTAACAATAAGCCAAACAGACACCACCATGTATACCAGCCACACATGTGACGTCAGCCGAACATATCAATACATTGTAGTTTCGGTAGGGGACTATTTGATTATTGCGGAGGAACAGTAGATGACGGCAAGGAGGCTGCGGGAGCAGCTTCTTGCGCATTCTTAGCTTTAATCTGACTATTGCTGTACGCTTGATGCTTGGCTGTGCGTAATGTGCGTGGGAAGGTTTTCGACTGCCGCTAGTTTCGTGCGACTTCTTGCGTTTTGGAACAGAGTGCTATTACCGTAGCTTGTACTTTCAAGCGCAGCGTTGTGTGGTGTGCTATGCAGTAGGGAAACGAAATATAGTTTTTGTTGTTATTTCTACAAACGAGCAAGTTTTCGGCAGTCACAGGCAAATCGACCAGACTTGTGCTTCGTTTTCCTACGCGCGTCCTTCATTCTTCGTAGCACTTCCCATACAGTAGTGGAAACTTATACGGAAAACAAAAACAAAACAGTCATACTGCACTCGCCAAGCGGATACACCCCATCTCAAGCGGGGACTTCAGGCCCTCTTCTCATGTTTCTGCCGTCTCACCAAAGTGGTGGTTCTGACTGCGGAACGAGGGACCTGCGCATGTGCACTGCGCACAAGTCCCGTGTGCAAACGCGCTTGATTTTTGATTCTAACAGTAAGTTTGGTCTATAAACATATCCATCCAACAAATTTTACTTTTAGCCCCGCAGTGTGTCGACATTGCACAGATTCCGTGGTTGTGGTAAGTGCATCAGGGGTTGTACTCACTGGCAAGCTTGTGGACAGTTGCACTCGAGTTGGCCTTGTTCGTAGAGTCGCCTTACTCGATCCACGCAAAGCATGGTCTCTGCGGAAAGTTTGGACAATTTTTTAGTATCCCGTTATCTCCAGCGTCTACCACACGACTGGCAGCGCACCATTGTTGCCTAGCACGTCGCAGACGTTGTAGGTATTGTAGCTTGGCGCGGGCATGAAGCTGGACTCGCAGCTGCAGTTCTTCAGCACCGCTCCCTGCTGGCAGAGCTTGAGACACAGCTCCGGAAGAAAAAAAAAAACAACACTCACTAAGTTACGAGCATGGAATGTACAATCTCCCTCAATGTGAAAGCCCCATTCGCCGAGGCAGTTTAAGCGGCGGTGCCACATTGGCCACAGGCACTTCATTCTAGGAGAGAAAATAGGTTCCTTTCGTTCTTTTCCCCAAGCCATAGTATCCCTACCGCTATCTGAATTATGGACCTGGAAATTATCTGGATTCTATCTGAATTTCAGATTTTCAGAAATTATTTCTTTGTCTGCAATATGGGTTTCAGGTTTTCAGAAAGAGATTTCCAGTTCCAGAATCCAGACAGTGAAAAGTTACACTGGGGTTTTGGGTAGGAATGAGCCTGGCCAAAGTGAATCCAGCACAGCCGCCAAGAACTGCCTCGTTGAATGGGTCTTTCATATTGTTAGAGACTGTACATGGCCATCGCGTCACCGACTAGCGGGAGAATCGGAGTTTTACGCCATTGGTTGCGCGCGTAAATATAGACGCTTTCAGGCGGCATGAACGCCGCCATAGCCGAGCTTCAGTTTTAGAGCGCAGCTCTTAGGCACCCGTTTCCGGCTTGAGCGGCGTCGCCGTCGCCGTCGGCGTAACCGCGCGGTGCATTATGGGACGCGTGACGTCACTGATGACGTCATCAGCGACGATGCCGATGACGTCATCAGCGATAATGACGTCATCAGTGACGTCACTGATTACATCATCACGATGTCGATGACGTCATCGCAATTACGTCACGTGACATCATTACGATGACGTCACTGATGACGTCATCACGATGACGATGAAGTCATCGTAATGACGTCATCGTCACGTGGCCTCACAGGGGTCACGTGACCCCGCGGGTTACGTGACCCGTGGTACCCGACCGGTGACGTCACGTGACCCCCTGAGGTCACGTGACTTTCGTGAGGCGACGGCGACGCCGCTCGGAGGGAGGAGTCGCCGTCGCCTGAAGAGGAGGAGGGAGGACCCTCCCTCCTCCTCTTCAAGAGCTGCGCTCTAATTCGGCGTTACAGGGAGTTGTAAACGGCTTTAATATTTTTTTAGAGCACAGCTCTTAGGCGCCCGTTTCCGGCTTGAGGCGGCGTCGCCGTCGCCGTCGGCGTAACCGCGCGGTACATTATGGGTAAATTTGCCCGCTAAATTTAGCGGAAAATTTTTCCCGCTAAATCTGGCGGAAAATTTCTCCCGCTAAATTTAGCGGAAATATTTTCTCCGCCCCCCCCCCTGAGGTCACGTGACCCTCAGGCCATGTGACCCCCCCCTTGCCTTCCCCTCCTCCTCAAGAGCTGCGCTCTAATTCGGCGTTACAGGGAGTTGTAAACGGCTTTCATTTTTTGTTTCCTCTTATTCCATTCGATTCACTTCATCATTACCACAGGAGGGCATGTTATTGCCATTTTCGGTGCTACTGTGTCATTCTTCCCTAGCATAGGCCTTTGTGGAGACTCGTCAACACCCGCTTCAGTGGCTCGGCATCTCGGTATGACAAGAGAAGGTCGGCAATGGCGGCTCAATCTGGCGTGTGTTTAAAGCGTCTATAACACGTCACTATATCTAAACCGCAGTAAAAATTGGACCTTCACTTGCGGTGCATGCTGCGACCAAGCTGCAGAAGAAAGCTTAACCGAAACGGACAGACGCGTATAAAACGCTTATAAGTCGCACTTTTGTTTATAACGCACCGGAGAAAATTTTGAGGCCTAATTTCTGCATCTAAAATACTTTACTTCAGATATTAAAAGCATAATGCCGTATACTAACAATGTTGTTTAAGTGCACTTTTTTTACATCGAAGTTGTTTATGGGTAGGGTTTTGTGGATTTTTCGTTTGCGTCAACAAAAACTCAGCGAGGGCTCGCGCCGCCCTCTCTTTGTCGTCGTTCCAGGCCGCTTGCGTGCCTAGTTCCCTTTCCTTCCGCCGGGTGGCGGTTCCGTTGCGCGTGTCTAGTTTCCTCCGGCTCCTCGGGGCGGCGATAGTCCTCGACATGTATGCTGCGTACCTTTCTTTTTATAGAAGTATAAAAGTAGTATACTCTTTGTTTACAGCTTTTCGCCGAGAGAGTGTGCATGCTCGTATCCTTGGTGGGCCTTACGTCTCTGCTGTAGACCTTTCCCAGGGATGCGTTCGGCTGGAGGCTGTGGGGTGGCCAGCTTTGCACGCAATTGGACGGATAGGGAGCCTTGAGCCGGTATATGCCGTTCTGGAGAGAGGGATGGTGACCTTAGTTAACGGCCGGTTGGGACTGGCCTCTAATCAGAACGATGACACGGGTCGCCATTCTGGCAGACTATACTAGCAATTTCAGAGGTAGAAAACCTATATTTGAGAGAGGAGCAACTCAAACCACGGATAGCACTTGCGATTTCATGGCGGACGCCACCTGCGCAGATTGGGTGCGCGTGCGTGCGTTTTCGCATGGCGAGGAGGTTACGGAGACGCTTGCAGATGAGCAACGCTTTCGCCTCTTCGCAGTTTGTATTGCAAACGCAGCCCATAAACCACGTGACCCCAATCGATCACTTGGAAACACTCAAACTCAGGCACACTACGAGCAAGCGACGCCACGGGCGCCACCCAGCGGGAAAGACGTGAAGGAGATAAGCGGAGAGCGTACCACCTATCCAAGTGCGCAGCGAAAACTGCCGCAGCCTCGCGGCCGAAATGTGAAACATAGGAAAGAGGATTACATGCACGACGTTGACGCTCCATTCGCAGCCTAGTGATACTTATCTCTGACCGCAGCGCATGTACGGGGGCTGCCAAGGAAGGAACTGTTACATGTGCTGGAATGTATAGTTAGGAGGGCTCAATGAAAAGTTAACCGACCTCGAAAGATCAATAAGGGGTTCGGGCAATAGTAGCCTCTTGAGCTAAGCTCTGCAGGCTGTTACTTTAGTTGGACTGAGTAACGTTAAGCTCGCAACCATTCAATTTGTTGACCTGTCCGGACTAGCACGCTCAGAAACATTTTGAAGGGTAAAATGGATTTTTCACCTGGCGACTAACTACCGCACTTTGGTGGGAAATTAATATTTTTGTCCCGTATCTTCCCACCAGCGAAGATACCTCGCAAGGTTATCCCATTTTCATAAACTCTATCATAGTTCCTCAGATTTCCGTCAAAACAACATTCTCCCACCGGCTCGCATTTCCCCTCGTCACGATCATTGTTACAAAGTTCATATTCCATTTGCAAGGACTAATTTGTTCAAGTATTCCCCGTTCGTACAAGCGGCGACCGAATGGAATGAGTGGGCAAGCGAAATTGCGACGGTCACTGATCATGATACATTTATGTTGTTATTGCGTGAATCTTTAGGGTGAATGAATTATATCTTGCCCTGTATGTTTACTCGCTCGCTGGCAGTCTATTGCTTTATTGTTGTTTCTAGCACGTCGACTGCCTCCCATGATGTGAGTGCGTGTGTGGCTTTTTGTTATGCAATGTCTTCCCTTCATGGTTCTGTTTAGCGTGACACGATGTTTTCTATTTTTTTTATTTTTCCTTGTGAAATCTTGTATGATTATGTAAAAGTTTATATGACACCCCCTCTATGTAATGCTCTTTTGGAGCCTTTAGAGGTATGTAAATAAATAAATAAATTCACACCGGGACGTGCGCAGTGACCCTGTCCTGCGACGGCCCGGCACTATGGTGCCTGGAAAGAAGCGAGCGTGTCGCTTCTCTAATGAAACCCAGCCCTATATAGAACACATTCTGTGTAAAAACGTTATTGGAACACTAGTCCAGAAATGTTTCATGCACTGGCCGCTGGGTGACGTCCTTACACACAGAGAGAGAACGTCCATTTCCTCACCACGGTGACCCCGACGTAGGTGGTCTGTCCCGGTGACACGTAGATGCCGTCGGTGGCCTCGTCCGGATCGTGTCCCTGCTTGTGGATCATGACCAGGTAGCCGGCCTCCGGGGTGATGGGAAGGTATTCGTGCTGCTCCACCTGGATCAGCAGCTCCAGCCCTGTGGGTGAACACACGCGCACAGCCATATGTCTTCGTCGTTGCTGCAAGTGAATCGTATGATGCCCGGAGCGCGTCTCCGACAGGTATGCTTACCGCGTCCTCAAAAGTGGTCCCTAGATTTCTGCCTGATGACGTCATAAAAGTGCCATGCTACTGCCTGCCGCGATCCTGGCGGTGGTACGGCAGTGGCGGTGGACGCGACAGGCGCCTGTTCTGCAGTAGGTCGCTCTGCAGCCCAGACAGGTCGACGGAAACCAGAGCAGACGCGAGGTGCAACGCCGCGACGACAGCGACCCTTGCGTCCGTTCGTCTCTTTCGTCAGCATTTTTACGACCAACCGCAAGGATCGTGACATCCGACAGCATGACACGCCGGCTTGTATGACGCAGTTTGTTGACACTTTTGGACCGCTTTCGATGCATGCGCGGTATAGGACGGTAAACACACCGGGCGAAGACGCGTTCTAGCCCCGGTTTCAAGATGATACGACCGGCTTTCAACGCACGACGCGAGCTTTCAAATAGTGTTCGACGGATGATGTATCCGTCGGCGTCTTATCCATGGCCAGTGCCGCGGCTAAACGGCGACCCGATGATGTGGGCGAGAAAAATCATCTCGTTAAAGCATGTTGGTCTGTCTGCGGGCAGACAACCTGCGAGAGCTCAGGCGCGTGGACATCGGCGGCTCACAGATCATCATCGTGGCCACAGCTCGCGCAGTCATCTTGGCATTGCTTTCAGATGGCTCATACCCAGTTCGACTCTAGTCTAGCTTTATCTGCAAGTGAAATAGCGCATATTCGTTAGATTCTTATCTTATTGTTTTCTAGAGCTCGGTTTCAAAGAAACAAGACAATTTACCTTGTTCCGGCCTTCCCAGTCTTCGGTATCTGAACGCCGACTCGTTGCTGCTCTGACAGTGGAAGCAGAAGCAGTTGCCGTACCTTGAACTGAATGATAGCGTGAACATCCTGCATTAGGACCCATAGAAAAATGATTAACATCTAGTTAACTGTAAATGGTGACTATAACAAAATACTGTGAGATCATATAACGCACAACTGGAGCCCAATATGGTAAGTACCTGTGTGTGGAGAAGAAGACAAATTTTAAACTTGTCTTCCACTCCAGTGACATGTAATCAAATTTGAGTTAATATGGCCTCAGTGGAAGATGGAGTATTCTGATAGACATAAGATCAATGAGGGTGAAATTTAATTTGGCCATACAAGCTTCGGCTCCTCTTACTTTGTTCAGTTGTCTTTAGAGTTTAGTGCAGCCTGAAATGGACAGTTGAGATGAAGTTTCCGACGTGACTTACTGCAGCATTTCAAACTGAGACCTTGAAGTAACTTTCAGAAACACTGGAAGACGAATGATGGGTGGGCAAAGCCTGTGCCTCATGACAAGGTTGTCCCCAAGTGAAAATCTGGTCAGGAAATTAGCGTGTAAAAGCAATTAGCGGGCAAGGTTTTTATTCTTCAATTATTGGCCAATAATCTAGGGTTCAAGAGGTGCCGGGGTGACGTGTTACTGCCATGAAATTGTACAATCCTTCTACCTTTTGCCTGTCTTACTGTATACTCCGTTCAGCCCCTAGGCCGACAATGTGGTGTGAGCTATGCACTCGCCGGTCCAATTAACCGCCTCTCTTCCATCACCTGGCCCCGCTGTCTTCACGTGTGTTTGGGCGGGAGCGTGATCACGTGGCGAAAGGTAGGGGTGTGGCTGGTCCAAAGAGCACGTAGCTTCCAATGGAGTGTCAGCTTAGGGGCACATTGAGTACAACAGGTGCACCAAGAGAACAAGCACTCGCTTTCGATTCTATGCCGCGTCCCTACCAAGGCGAGTCTGTCGCGACGCATCTGAGGCACAAAGAGATTAGGTGACAGGGTAGAATCCAGGGTCTGGAGATTGCTGCAAGAACGACCTATAGTTCGTCTCAGCTTAAAAGGCAACTCCTGCCGAAAACAAAACCGAAACAAATGACTAGTATCGCTTAAGTGACACGAAATATAATCACAGCCGAATATTACGACTAAGTGAAGCCGCGGGCTCCACTAAAACCTTTTCTAAAAACGCGACCAGCTGCTCTTTAGCAGGTGGCAAGCGTATTCACTTTTAGTCAAGCAACACTGGGCGACGCGTGCCGATAGGGGAATGGGAAAAAGCAGAGGGTAAGGTTCCGGCTGGAACTGCGACAGGTCCAGACGGCATACCAATGAGACTGATAAAAGTTCTAGGCAAAACAAGCAAATTGAAACTGAGGCAGGTGATTGACCAGATAATTATAGGAGGGGAGGTACCCAGTGACTGGAAATTGAGCAGGATGAGATTATTATATAAGGGCAAGGGAGACAAAGACAGTATCAAATCGTATACCGACCAATCACAGTAACTTCAGTAATATACAGACTAGCTATGCAAATTGTAAAAAGATAGAATGGAAGAATGGGCAGAGAGAAAGCAGATTCTGGGGAGCTTCAAAACAGTTTCAGGAGGGATAGACGACTAGATGATAACTTATTCGTAATCACTCAGTGCATAGAGATAGCAATGACAAGTCAAAGGCCATTATGGGTAGCATTTTTGGACATCAAAGGGGCATATGACAATGTGAATCAGGAAAAACTCTGGGACCAACTGAAGGAATATGGGCTAGGGGGAACCATGGTTAAGTTTCTAGAACGGGTATATACGGAGAATAGGGTGGTTATAACATGAGAAGCCGAAACTACAAGACCAGCAGCAATAAAAAGAGGACTTAGACAGGGTTGCCCATTGTCTCCCCTGCTCTTTATGATATACCTCAGTGAGATGGAAAAAGATTAGAGCAGTGCAACCTAGGTTTTGACCTGACTTACATGGAGGAAGGACATAAAGTAAATCAAGTATTGCCAGGGTTAATGTATGCAGACGACATTGTACTCGTATCAGAAAGTCGTGAGACAATACAGGAACTGATTAGGATTTGCAGCAGGGAAGGGGACAGTTTAGGCCTAAAATTCAGTAGGGACAAGTCGGGTATAATAGTTTTCAACGACGAGAAGGGGGAACCCCTGGAGATACAGGACACAGTGATAGAACACGTAGAAAAGTACAAATATCTGGGAGTATGGTTAAATGAGGGAAGAAAGTATCTAAAAGAACATGAAGATATTGTAATAAAGAAGGGGAAACGAGATTCAGCTATTATGAAACACAGGGCACTCTGGAACTATAATAGATATGAAGTCGTTAGGGGTGTATGGAAGGGAGTCATGGTGCCAGGACTGTCATTTGGGAATGCGGTATTGTGTATGAGGTCAGAAATCCAGGCAGGTTTAGAGATACAGCAAAGGAGTGTGGGTAGGTTGGCATTGGGGGCACATGGGAATACACCAAATGAGGGAGTACAGGGGGATATGGGTTGGGCATCTTTCGAGAGTAGAGAAGCGATCAGTAAAGTAAAATTTGAACAAAGACTAGCTGAAATTGAGGATACATGGTGGGCAGGGAAAGTGTACAAGTATCTATATATGAAAAGTCTAAACACTAAGTGGACAAACCGAACCCGCAAGCTGAGATCTAAATACATTCAACGAGATGGGGCCGATCAGAGCATATCAGTAGAAAAGGGAGTAAAGGAAACTGAGAGGAAATTGTGGGAAGAGAGAATGCAGGGGAAATCAGCTTTAACAATATACAGGGCACAAAAACAAGAAATAAAGAAGGAACAGTTGTATGATAATTCATTGGGGAGCTCATTGCTGTTTGAAGCTAGAACGGGGTGCTAAGAACGAAAACATATAGGGCTAAATTCCAGGAAATAGACACTCTATGCGACATATGCAAACGCGAAAGCGAAACTATAGAACATGTAATTTTAAGGTGCACGGGGCTTCGTCCCACCCTCTTGGGGGGGGATGACTACGGATTTGGAGGGGGCACTGGGATTTGCAGACATGGATGGACGAATGGATAGGGAAAGAATTGCGGTAACTAAGAGGAGATTGGAAGATTGGTGGAAAAGATCTAGGGAGGGGTAAAAATACAGATAAAAATAAGCAATGGAAACACTTTAAAGGGGGGGAGGGGTTGTGTTAGAACAAAATTTATACAAATTTAAAAAAAGAAGGGATGACGAAATGTTAGGCTAGGTGGCGCAAGCTGCCGCCCGTTACAAAGTGTATAGCCATTACCATCCATCCAGCACCACCGTGACATCACGTCGCGGCCGTACAGCTGAGTATCACTGTTGCCATCCCTCTCAAGCAGATAGTTTCGGTTTTGCCGTAGAAACCGGAATCAAACTTGGAGCCGTGATATTTATAAAACTACACACAATATCGAAAAGAAATATGCACACGCTTTGTAATTCAGCGACACTGACTTAGCTGAAAACAGTCGTAATCCCGAGTTCGAAAGGATTGGCCGGAGTTGCCCTTTAAGTCCAGACGCAGCCGACCCTGCGAGATAATGGGACCAATCAATCAGCGTCAGAGGCGCAAGTCACTAGGCCTTTTCTGTTTATGATTAGATCAGGGATGATAAAACACGTACAGAAACATGACGAACACCATGATAGTGCGCTTTGACGCTGTCTGATTGGTCCCCTCAGCTTGTAACCTCGGCTGCGTCTACACATACTAAAAAAAAAAGATAGTTTAAGGATATTTGAACGGAAGTATTGCAAGTGATTGTGGTAAAACAAAATAATGGCTGAGGTGAACTCGCGTCCTTGTGGTCACTCCTTTAGAGAAGAGCGCTTTTCCTAATGCACGCGTGTTTTAGGAGAAGCCATAGCGCGGGGGAAGTGTGCCCGCACTGATTCAGAAGTCTGCACCGCAGCAAAAGTGACAGCTTTAAAACGCCGTAAAGGTTTCCGATCATTCAGCTTCAGCACTAGCCCGCGGACCTTTGTGGTCTCTTGATGGCGCATGCACTGCTAGGAGCTCGTGCGACATACGGCATATTATCGGCGGTAGAAATTGCGCGCTGCTAGGACAACTTAAAAAATAATGCATTTTATAGTCACTGACAGAATTAGAACTACGGAAAGGTTCTCAGTAACGGTTAAAAGTTGAGCTTGTTGGTTCATACTTGTAAAAAGATCGGCTTGAACTTCAGGACTACGCTTGAACACGGGGAAAGAAAGGACAGGAGAGGACAAGGTCTTTCAATGCGGGCCGCAAGTTCGTCTGCGTCATTTGCAGGGGTTGTGGTTACGTCAGAGACGTCGAGCTCTGATTGGCTCTGACTGAAGGATAGTGGGTAGACCTCAAAGCAAGCTGTCACGAGGTCTACCCACTATCCTTCAATCGGAACCAATCAAAGCTCGGCGACTTTCTGACGTCACCTCAAACCTCCGCAAATGAAGCAGACGAACTCGCGCTCCGCATTGTTCCGCCTCCAGCCAAGCTCCCTACCTTCGATGATGCTTCGGCGTCTCGTAACCCCCTAAAGAGCGTGCGCAGCCAAAGCGCAACGAAAGGCAACGAGCGTGATTGAAGGCGAGGCATTGGAAAGAGACGCCCTGCCCTCCTCAACCTGTCAAGTGACTCATAGCTTTGGCTTGGCTGGGCTATTCGGTACACGTGAGGGATATCTAAAGTAGAAGCTCGTGCCGAAATGGGACTTCAGTTTAGGTTAGAAACTTAGTTTATGCTTCCAGAGAACATCGGCGAAGAGCTCGCGAGAAGATTAGTTTTAATTCGATGAAAATAAAACGCAGGTATATCATTCCTGCATGCGTCCATGCGTCTTCTCCGTCGGTGCTCCTCTGTGACGTCACGTGATGAGCTTGCCGCTTCCTCACTTCTCTCCTTGCGTTTCGTTCCTAGTTCCGACTAGAGGACGTTGACGGAAAACGTAAGAGGCCTACGCTAACGCCGCTAAGATACTGAGAACGCACCCAGAAAACGCGTGACGCCACAAGGTCGCTCCATACGATGACGTCAACAAATCTGCGAGATGGCGAAACGTGTTCGGGTGTATAAAAATTCGGACATTTCTGAATTAATTTCTGGGCGATTACATCCGTCAATCGCGTGAACATCTGGTAGCATGACTACCATAATAAAAACGCGCGTGTTTCTTCTTTTGAAAACGGAGGCACATATATGATGAACATTGACCTGTCTGGGTCGCACTTCAGTCCCCCGATGTTGCAGGTCTTGAGTAAATCTTGAAGTTGATGTCCCAAGATCCTCGCAAGCTCGGGTTCCGTCCTCTGTTTTGTCGCCAGCCACAGCACAAACTGTTCCAACTGGCCGTCGTCTTCGCCTCGCGTCTGCATGAATCGGGAAGAAAACGCCCTTCTTCTGGGTTCAAATATCTTTTTTCCCTATGTCCCCGTTCTGTTTTTCCCTTATTGAATATAGAGCTATTTTATCTGTGACTTGCTCAATACACGTATCAGAGACTAATTTCCCTATGTTCCCGTTCTGTTTTTTCCTTATTGAATATAGAGCTATTTCATCTGTGACTTGCTCAATACACGTATCAGAGACTAATTTCCCTATGTTCCCGTTCTGTTTTTCCCTTATTGAATATAGAGCTATTTCATCTGTGACTTGCTCGATACACGTATCAGAGACCAATTTCCCTATGTTCCCGTTCTGTTTTTCCCTAATTGAATATAGACGCTATTTTATCTATGACTTGCTCAATACACGTATCAGAGACTAATTTCCCTATGTTCCCGTTCTGTTTTTCTCTTATTGAATATAGAGCTATTTTATCTATGACTTGCTCAATACACGTATCAGAGACTAATTTCCCTATGTTCCCGTTCTGTTTTTCCCTTATTGAATATAGACCTATTTTATCTATGACTTGCTCAATACGCGTATCAGACGTTAAATAAAATATATAATTAGGCGTACGTGAGTTCTTAGATGATCGTATACGTTCTCATTAGTTTATTGGACACATTCATATAGATTTTTTTATTACTAGGATCTTTTTTATTGTGTGCCTTCGTTTTCCCCAAAATAATAATATTAAAAGTTTATTTTCCATTACACGTAATGATGGAACCAAGAAAAGAAGCCGCGCCACGCGGCTTGACGAGTTCTCGGCCCCAGCACATCCTGCAGTAGCTTCGGCAAATCAATATCGAAACAAAATTGTATATAATCGCAGTGAAAACTAAAAAAAAAAAAACTAGAAAAGAGAAAAAGGCATTGAGCACCATATTAGTCGACATTCGTAAATAAACACAAAACATACGTTTAAACTAAAACAACAAAAAAAAACTTATCACATTAATGTACATATGCAAAACCATGCATGACAGAGCGCAATTCACACAGAGTTAATCTATCTATAAACACACTTTCAGAATGCAATACATTTAGAAGCTTTGGGATTCGGTGTGCTAACATTTCTTTTCCAGTGTTTAGCCGACACGTTGGTACGTGCCAGTAATCAGGATTATGAATTTGGTATGGTACGATATGTTGTTGTAAGCCAGACAATTCTACCAGGGACGAAGTGTTATAAAGAAATTGTGTTCTAAGTTTTGTGGATAGCCTATAGTTAAAAAGATTGTGAATATTGAGTATATTATAAGTTTTAAACAGGTTTTCCGTGTGCGAAAGATAAGGTACATTTGCAATTACTCGCAACATTCTTTTTTGAAGCAGGTGCACTTTCTCAAGATTAGTTGCAGTGGTAGTACCCCAAACCAACGAACAATAATTTAAATGGGAATAAAATAATAATTTGTATAAAATATTTTAACAGATGTAGGAAGTATATACTGATGCCGACATATAATTCCCACAGTTTTTGACAATTTTCTATTTAAATATTCGATATGGTTATCCCAGGACATACTCTGAGAAAACACTACTTCAAGTGTTTTGAAATTATCAGTTAATTCGAGATTTACCGAGTTTAAAGTAATGGTGTTTATTGGAGGGAAAATTTTATGCTTAGATCGAAATAGTACGGCTTTAGTTTTACTTGTATTTATTTTTAAAGCGTTCTTTTCTGTCCATACCGATATCTGGCCTAACACTAAGTTTACGTTTGACACGAGCTCCTCAGGATCGTCCGCAGCATACAGAAGTGTTGTATCATCAGCATATATTATCAGTTTAGTTGTTTGGTCAATATTCACAATGTCATTTACATATACGTTAAAGAGAAAAGGGACTAAGATACTTCCTTGTGGTACTCCAGAGACTATGGGTTTTATACTGGATGAAAAATTATTACAGCACACATATTGTTTACGATTTTCTAGATATGATTGCAATAAAAGCAGGGCTTGCCCGCATACTCCATAACATTCAAGTTTTTTGTAGTAAGCGCTTGTGGTTCAAATAATCAAAAGCTTTCGTAAAGTCAGTATAAACTCCCAAAACTAGTTTTCTATCTTCTAGATTACGTAAAGAGTCGATGACCACCATAGGATCTAGATATAAAAGTGTACTTGAATGAAAAGGCATTGTGACGTAATCCAGACTCCCGTGAGAATGTTTGAAACTTCGTGCGTGAGAAGTAAATTTATGTCACTGTCGTCAGTTGTATGCGCAACCCGTTATGTCGCTGTGCGCGTCACGCTTCTCGATATGCATATACACAAACACGGTTTCACGAGATGGTGATCTAATTCTACATGCTCGTTGCACGTCAGAAATCCATAATAAACTGTTTCTTAGTGCTCCACTCTGCGCCGATTTCTGCGATATAATTTCCGAAAGCCTGTTTCACACGCACGCTGATGATGATGGCGTGGTTGTCGTTTCTGTATGTGAAGCGTCCACCCAAAGCACCTTGGCGAGCAATAGGAATTCACAACACTCCGTTTATCTTAGTACATCGTACTACATTAAAACATCCCGAACGGGCGAGACCGATGACGTGATTCAAGCGGCTTAACCGGTTCAACAGTCTGACGAAAAAAGCAAAGACAGGGACGGCTTGTAAGTGTCGTTTTTCTACAGTCTAGCTCTTCGTGCTGCCATTAAGGCAAAACTGCAGCATGACTGTGCTTGTGAGATATAAGAGGGGCTTGTCCCCTTCTTGAAAGGCGACGTCATTTTGAGCAACTGAAGAACTGTCCATTTAATGTCGAACGCTTGTTTAGTTTGAAGACATCGCGTAGTGCGGCGAGAGATCATCATGTGGGAAGTGCCTGAGTTAGAAAGACTATAATTTCTCTAGTCACATCATCGTCATGCCACAAAAGAGGGATAAAAAAGCGATGGCGAACATGGAAATTATTCCAGAAAGCGTATCGGGAATCAATTTGATACAACAAGGCGCCCTGGAAAATAATCCCAGAAGGCGCTTGATTTATTCTCTGACCAAAGTTACTTTGGTACCCTATACGCACACGACTTTCAATTGCAATTTTATGAAATCGGTTAACGCGCGATTACTGTGAGCATTCTACGGTACCTTTAGATGAGCCAGTTCTAAGCTAACTTGGACGCCTGACATGAGGCTTACAACATACATGACCACCAGCGAATGCAATCGACTACAGGGACTCAACACACACACACACACTCACCACAGTAGCAACAGCCGATTTGTTGCAGAGAAATTCCTGCAGCTCGTAAGACAGGTCCGTGTCCCTCCCGCACAGCAGGCTCTTGCGCACGGGGTTGAGGTTGCAGAAGGTGACGGCCGGGAACTCCACGTTGGTCATGTCCTCCAGACGGATGCTAACCGTCAGCGGGTACTGAAAGTACTCGTCGAGAAGGTCGTACAGGTTCCCCAACGCCACAGAACCGAGACCCACAAAGGCTATGAACCAGAGGATGATCCGGAGTGGATGTTTTGATTGCGCCATCTGCGAGAAGCCCGGTACGGTCGAGAGCGCGTACATGTTTCTCGCGCTGAAGCAGCAGTTGGCATGGTCCTCGCTGGACGCCTCGTCGGAGGTTGTAGATGTCTTGGTTTGAATCGAGGGTCTCTTTCGTTGATGCTGGTAGTACCTCGGCGCTGGCCTTAGCCGATTCAAGTCAATGAAAGATGGCGGGGCGACCCTGTACTGCTGGAACATGCGCCTATTGTTGCTGAACAAGTCCATGCCGCGATGCCATAAATGGGACTGTGAGGCTGGTGGACCGTAATTCATGTTGATGTGTTTTCAGGATGCCAGTGCCTGTAGCTTGGATGTTCATCCATCGCCCGCAAAGCTGCGATCACCAAAGACGTTAGTCCTTCTTTCACGTCCCGAAGACATAGTGATCTTTTATACCGGAAACGGCTGTCTTCCTGTTTGCTTTACTTATAGATCTTTAAAAGTCGGTTACTCACTACGCAAGAAACCAACTTTGCCAACCTAGCAAACATCAGCTTAACGTTTCTTTCTGATTGAGATAATTGCCAAACCATCTCAAAGTATATCGGTCTACAATTTAAAAGACGTCTAATGAATCTCTATAAAGAAACATCAACGGGGTTCAAAGATGAAAAGGCGTAAAGTAAAATTCTCCCTTTCAAAATACACATGAAGAAGCTTCAGTCTGGGCGCAGGCTGCCTGGTTGCAAAAGCAAAAGGCCTGAAATAAAGGAGTACATATTGGGGTTATACTGAGGTATGGTTTAGAATAGCAGAAACTCACAGCAATTTGGTGAAATGGCACGTTTCGATCGCGCACGTAATATCGTAGCTCTTTAGTGCTAGTCTTGATCAACGCTTCACGACCTCGGTCCAAAGACACATACTGGTAAGACTGCAACCGTGGCGCATTGATTCTACGCAACATTCGACGTCACTCTCAGTAGGTCACAGAACTAAAAGCTTTCTGGCATCCTTCACGGTCATTTTCGATCGGACCCTTTTCCTTCCTGCACTTTGTGCACTTGCGTTCACGGATCGGGAAGGTTAATCAAGAGCGAGCTGTTTGAATACATATACAGGCGCTCGCTTTCGTGCAGTTGGCTCATTAGGGTTGAGTGGTTCTCTGGTTGTCGTTCTCGAGGTAGATGCTGCGGATCGTTTACGATAATTTTCTCTTTTTTATGGTGCGTTGCTGTAAAGGTTCTTCTTTGCGAAATAAAGAGTTCATATGACGTCAGTTTGCAATATCTGGACCACTGCTAGTCAAGTGTTCATGGTGAAAGAAAAAGAAAAATATCAATAAGCAGCTTGAAGTGGTGTTGTGGTGGTGGTAGCCATGATGTTTTTTGACGTATCACCCACTCGCACCGTGCAACGACGAGAGTTTGAAACACTAATCACTTTGGTTGGCCTGGCGAAGCTGCGCCTCTTTAATATACTTATTCCAAAAGTAGAAGCGCCTCATCGCGGCATAATGCCACGTTATGCATGGTGGGAATCCGTGGGAAACAATCCATACGCGCTCCGCTCAAGCCTCAGGTTTCCAGAGTGCAACACGCGCGGTTACGGATTTATGGAAGTAGCTATAGTCTGTTTCACTTATGATGTACGGGCTACAAGCGCGAGCTCATAGCGTTGGCAGCTGTCTTATTCACGACAGCGTGTGCGCAGATGCACAGTGCCACAGAGCAAGGAGCTCACAGCCATTCCTGCGGTACATCATAAGGTGAACGTAGCATAGTCTATTCGCTTTGGTTTGCAGGGTCTCTTCCATCGGATCGTGAACATGCTACGGTGGCATCCTGGCTATATGCACGTTTCCACCGTTTACAAAAATCAGTCCACGCGTGCTAAATCAGTCCAGCCAGCACTCGCAATTGCGGCCAGCCAAAAAGTGCGCGTGCATAACTCACAAACACAGCAATGAAAGCGCCCTCAAACGCCTTTATGGAAGGGTGTATAAGGAGTATTCACTGGCGACCATATTTGTGTGCGAGACTGCTGAGCGCGTGCTGATGGCGAGCTTCCAGTTTTTCTTTTGCAGCGTGCATTCTACATCATCAAAACTGCCGGTCTTAGCAGCCTATTAATGTGAACTCGTTCTGAGCATGCGCTCTAAACATCGCTTTCAAACATGGCGTCGAGTGAATACCCCCGATAATAAAACTGTGTTGCTGCATAGCCCGCTTCTATTTTTAATATCTGGAATTCAACATGTGCATCTGCGCCGTCTTCGCATGTCGCGCCGATATCGCATGCCGAAGCAATAGGATGGATCGCGAATCATTCATCCATTCATCTATCGAGTACTGTGCGCATTCGTGCTGTCTGCTACCTTGTTAATGGCGCTAGCAGAGAAGCCAAAAGCTAGAGAAGACCCCTGCTTCATCTATAATTCTTCCGCAAAGCTCACTATAAAATAAAATAAATTCCTTAGAGCTCGGAGTTTTTGGTAGCTCCGAAGTTGTGTCAATTCTTGACTTACTCCCAATTTACAGATACCTCGCCCCTACACAAAGAAGCCGTCCGAGGCAAATACCCAAAGCAAGCTTAATTCTTTTGTAGTTCCATCGAAGAACACAGTACACGTTGCGACATGGCATAACTTTGCATTGTTTAAAACTTCACAATAAGGTCTTTCGAACAAATTTAAGACAGTAAGATCATGTACACTCGAACACCCGTAAAAATATTGCTGTACTTTACACACACGTGCATTTAAATGGACTAAAATAAAAATCAATAGGTATTTCAATGTCTAATATGTGAAAGTTATGAACACGAACTTTATTAGTATAGACAATCGAATGCTTAGTAAACAAAACTATATTAAAAAGAAACAAAAAAGCTTAAGGTGAAAAATAGGTCCCAGAGTGTCCAGACGCGTTAGCTCCGCTGTCCTCTGCGTCATTTTCGTCCGACGCAGCAGCCTGTAGACCCACTTGCGTTCCCATGTCCTGCCTCGTCTGTTGCCGTTCTTGCTGCTGCTGCTGATGAAGAAGCTGAAGCTGCTGAAGATGCTGGAGCTGCAGTTGAGACTGGCTCTGATCCACGGCTGGTCTGGCAAGGTTGCTCCTGGCCAGTGCCACCCAGTGAAGGTAGTTGCTGGGCACAACGTCGTAGTTGACCCTCAGCACCGGCGGAACTGCTGGAACCGCGGCTCGACCAGTCGGCGTCTTGCGGCTGGGACGCGAATGGCGGCACCGACGGTCTAGTTTCGCCTGGTATGACAACGCTGCGGCTGGGGAAGCATGGCTCCGGGAGCGGTCTGGCTGCCGAGTTTTGCAGCCTCTGGAACAGGGCACTCAGCTCCAGATGACCGCTGGTAGGCATGCAGCTGGGTCTTGGCGCCCCCTGAGGCTGCCATAGCGGACGCGGAAGGGGCGGCTGAACTGACTGCTGAGTGGACTGCTGAACAGTCGGCTGCACCGTCGCCGGAGCGGTTGGCATCGACTTCCAGGGGCCACCAGAGAAGACGTCTTGTGGTGGTTTGCCGAAAGCGTGGAGTCGAACGTGCGAGCCGGGGATCGGAATGGCGTCAGGATACCCGGTTCGCAAGACTCCTGACGCTGCCAGGTTCTGGGTGCGGTAGTCTGTGTGGGTGGAGCGTCGTTGTTCCCCGTATTGTTGGGGGATCGCCTGCCCGGCCGCGACTCTGGAGAACTGGTCGAGGAGATTTCTGGATGGTGGGCTGCGGTAAAACTGGGGGAGAACTTTCCCCTGCGCGAGAAAAGTTTGCTCCAAGTTACTTCCTCCTAAAGCACATAGAATTATAACTGGCCAGAACACATAAAAAATTATGTTCAGACTTGCGGCACAAAATCCACGGAGGCCATACTGTGCCATACTGAGTAAGGCAATCAGGGTATCGCATTGTTTCAAAAAGTGGCTTTTAAACCAGCTAAGAGTAGATCTGTTTTTTAAGGCCAGTGTTCATAATAAAAGGCCAGGAGTCTTCCGAAGGGGGCAAGAGAATGCTTTCCTTGTAAAAGAGTAGGATGAAATGGGATGTGGTAGCAAAAAGTCTCGGAAAGGAGTACGACGAATTCTGTCCTAGACAGAATTCGTCGTGCTCCTTTTCCGTCCTAGCCAGAGCCACAAGATATGCAGAATGCTAAGCGAGTCCACAGTGATCACAAACAAAGCACCTACGGAAAGACACGCGTGAACTCGGGATGTTGTATACCTCGATCGTTTCACCTTAAGTCCAAACGCAGCCGACACTACGAGCTGATGGGAACTATCGGACAGCGTCAAAAGTGCACAATCATGGAGTTCGTAATGTTTATGTACGTGTTCTATTATTGCTGAGCCTATCATAAACAAAACAAAAAAGCCTAGTGACTTGCACTTTTGACCCTGCTTGATTGATCCCATTATCTCGCCGCGTCAGCAACGTCTGGACTTACGCTGAAACGAAGTATAAGAAAGGAACATTTATATCATACCTGGTCATCTCAGACTTGCGCACAAGCAGAAACTCCCTCGACAACGCGTCCTTAGTGACACGAACCTGGAAGTCAAGACATCGGTTAGCCTCTCAGGATAGTTCCCTGGCAGTAACCTATACGGCAATTTGTTTTATTTTTTGTAGCTTTAAACTAATGCAAAGCATCCTTCCCTTTCTTTAGGAACTCAATTATTGTACCTCTCTCACCTGGCAAGACGTAGAAACTGCTCCTCATCTAGGATGCTAACATCACATCCACATTTGTAATGCTATAGTATTATTTAGATAGCATTCCATCTGACATTGCGTTCTATCTGACTCGCGTTCTATCTCACATCTGACACCGCAGCGTTCCATCTGACATGACAGTCAGTCGTCGTCGTCGTCGTCTCTCACGTGGCACGCACCACGTGCAAAGCTGCCTAACGGTGAACCGAGTCGACACCTATGACAGTTTTAAATTATTTAAATATAATTAAAGCGCCGCAATTTTCAGCGGGAGTATTTTTATACAGTAATCTTTCAGACCACTTTTCGTAGTAGCGCCGCTTCGCGGACGGGATTGGAGGCGTATCTGGGCTGCGAACCGGCCGGACTTTCCGCTCTTTCCCTTGTGTATATTACTCTATGGCTGATGCGTGAATGAGAATGATCACAAGGAGTTGCGACGTAGAAAACTGTTCATAACGTACCTCACTCGTGAGGGAAACCACCAAGAACTCGCTTCCTTTCAGGGTGAAGCGAATGGCCGACGTGCCCGAGAGTAAATTATCGTCCCTCTGTTCGAGAATCCGCAGCGTCGGCTCGTATTCGCAGTTCACCTTCAGGGTCATCTGG
The DNA here is from genome assembly GCA_037355805.1 of Ixodes ricinus. Classification (NCBI taxonomy): domain Eukaryota; kingdom Metazoa; phylum Arthropoda; class Arachnida; order Ixodida; family Ixodidae; genus Ixodes; species Ixodes ricinus. The sequence goes on from JAZHYW010004753.1 coordinate 56,220, forward strand.
AGCAAAAACAGTCAATATCATGAGGCCGTTTACTTTCCATGATGTCTATACTAGCCCCTCAAAAGCACAGGCGCGAGAGTGGGGCTTATGAGGGTCATTCCCTGTACGAGCGCTCGCGCAAACCGTGTTATTGTGCTCAGCTTATGAGACCGGAATAGCTGAACAAGTGAACGGCGTAAATGATCAAAACCAAAAAACAAAAAGCGGGAAATTGTCACGTGGGGAAACTTGTGGAAATTGCCAACACGTGACGCGTCGTCAATTTCCCCCTAAATTTAGTGGGGGAGGTGACGACACGCGATACCATGCCATGCCATATCACGCAACGTGGTCACATGACTTGGCGTCATGGTGTCATGTCGTGGTGTCACGCGTTACCATGTCACGTGACGTCAATTTTCAAGCTTATAGCGAGGAAATGGACGGACAAACAAACGGACGCGTTTCTTGGATTAGGGAGGGGGGGAACTTCGTTGAAGAGCATTTTACGCTTTAATAAATAAACAGAAATGCAGGTTTTGTTTGTTTGAACTGAGTAAACGCTATACGTGAGGTGTTCACCTAAGTAGTTAAGTCAGCCCGGCGGAACCACGATATACAGGACACCGAGGGTTTCAGCTCTAACGCAACCGACAGTCCAGCTACCGCAGGTTCTGCGTACAACCTGGCAACAAATGTGCATTGCTTACAATACGCCGTACAAGTCCGTCTTGTGCAATTCGTGCGTTTGTTTACTCTCCAAATGATCCCAAGGGCTTTTGTTTCCCCCGACCTAAAAGAATGACGGTGCGCGCTTGGCTGCCTCGTCATCGCACGCTCCCTGGGCGATCTCTATGTTGCCCTTTGATTGGCGCGCGTTTCGATGCGCCAAAGACGCACTTTGTAGCGCTTGCTGGGCGTATGCACCGAGAAAGTAAGGGAGAGGAGGATACGAGAGCGCGCGGGGGGCGTCAGAACGTCACGCTCTGGTTGGAATGATTAGGGGGTAGACCTAAAGCTACGTGGAGCGCAAGTACGTCTGCTTCTTTCCCACAGGTTGTGGCGACGTCGGAACGCCGAGCTCTGGTTGAAGGATAGTGGGTAGACAACGCTGCTAATTGCCTTGAGGTCTACCCACTATCCTTCAATACAACGCCTACACACACACTGTATAGGCGTTTGAGTTGCTCCTCTTAAATCTAAATCCGGGTTCTCTCGCTTACAATGCTGCAGATATTTCGAACTGCGCATATTGACTCACGGCGCTTTCTTGAAGGCCCCCGTTGGCGATGGACGTGAGGTTGAAGTAGAGAACGCCGTCCATCCACTGCCGCCCCTCGAGGTGGTTTGGCCGGGGCATGTAGTACGGCTCTGAAGAGACAAAAGCGGCACGAACTCGTTATTCGAGTAGGTTTGTCATAAATCTAAAGGCATTCGACATAATTTCGTTATCGCCCAGCTTACCGGTGAACTCCAGAAATCGTAGGTCTACGTCGCTGGCGATCTGACAGAAGTCGAGGGCGAGCAGGTATCTCCTGTTCTGCCGAAGTCCGCTGACCCCGATGTGAAGACACGGGAACCTACAATACGGACGTTATACATCAAAAGGACAAATATCCCTAAGATATTTTCTATCAAATTCGTAGATAAAAAGAAACAAAAAACGTATATGACTAAATTCGTATTACTAACAAAACTGCGAGAAGATAAGAAAAAAATATGTCAGTCTCTTTGCCGTTTTTCAAAGCCGTTTTAAATCCACAACATTGAGGACGCCTTTGCCGAGTACTCAGATCTGCCTGAAACCGCAGTTGGTCGCATACATTACACACGGCATCGAACGGATTGTCCGTGAACTGGTGCTAAAACTACCTGTTGACCTCAGTGCAATAGCAACTGGCTTCCTGTCGCTGCATGAACCTTGCGATCTCGGGCTCATCCCCACTCACCTTGCTGCGCTCGCATTTGTCGCTGCTGTTCCGCTTTGGTGGTACAGCCTCCAGATATTTTAACAATATCGCGTGAAAGGTCAAACAGCCGGTAGATCAGCGCCTCATCGCGGCGTGAAAGAGCAGGTCAGCGAGACTACGCGCGTGTAGCAGAAGCAAGCAGAAGGCACACGCCTAGCCTCGCTGACTTGCCGTTTCACGCCGCGATAAAGCGCTGATCTATCAGCCGGTCGGCGTTCGCGCGATATTGTTAAAAAATCTGGAGGCTGTACTATCGCGGACAATATGAGCTGAAACAGTGCTCCGGCCCGCGGAGGGTACTACCTGCGCCGCCTGTCGCCTTGCTCCGCACACACGGCGCACCCTGAGGCCGAGATAAATTATCACTTGCGCTCGGTGCTCCTCTGCGCTCTTCCGGCCGTATGCTAGCGAGACGGCGGGTGCGACAGCGGGCAGGTGTGGTAGGGCGGCAAGGGGGTACAAAAGATTACACTTGTCGTCCCTCTTTTGGAATTGATTTACTTTACTCTATCGCGTAGAACAGTGGTTCTCAACCATCGATGTTTCGCGGACCCCTTGTGGATCGGCGGAGATGGTGGAGGACCCCGTTCGTGGTGAGGGGAGGGGAAATGTATACCTTAAATATAATGATTATTGAATAAATGAATATAACTAAGGGCTAGTGCAAAGTAGACCTCTCTTATTGACATACACACGAGAAAGCTCGCCCGAAAACCGAAACATTTCTTCTCGACCTGAGAAAAGACAACTTTTAATGCCGGGCTTGACTGATGAGGCAGGGCTTCGCGGACCCCTAGAATGCCTTCGCGGACCCCACAGGGTCCGCGGACCCCCATTTGAGAACCACTGGCGTAGAATAACGTATACAAAACACTGACCGGTGAAGAAAAAGTATTTCAGTATCTTAAATTGCAGCTGCATAATCGTTTTTGAAAATCACATCAAAATACGTTGCAGGTTGTTTTTGTTTGATTAAGTGCATGCACAAAGTAGGACATCATAAAATATAGACCAAAATCTGTATACCGGATTTAGTCCAGCTCCAAGGAATTCTTTTTTCCTTTTTCCTTGATTACAGCTGTTTAAAAAAACGGTAACCATACATGTTACTGAGAAGGTTTTGTAACCTTCATTGGTATGAAAAAGGTTCAACAATATAATTTCTTTATTACTGGGCCCACGTGTTTGTTTCAAACAAAACAAGTTGCTAACAAGACACCAGTGTTTTATTTACAAATTTATAGTCTTTATAAAGTGGGACAAACAGTCATACATTTGTCAGGAGAAGGAGCTTGAAACTTGATCGAAAAAAATATTCGCAGAGGACAATGTCATACACAAAAGATTAATAGCCGGCGTGGAAGTTCAACTGAACTATACAAGAAGATCGGGATCAAGGAGGCACCACGCAAAACTATGCGCTGGTTAACGGCGTCAAACAGTGTGTTGCAACCGTAGCACCAAGCTTTGTTCCAGTCGGCAGAAGTCCGGTTCAGGGGTCCTGAGGCGCAGTAAAACTTACAAAAGAATACCACGTCATTCTCCCTGACCCGCGACCACGGCTCTCATCTCACATGAAAAGAAATTATAAAGTGCAGCCACGAAGGCTGCCTCGGCCCGAAACTACTCCCATTCACCTCTCACTGCTTTCCACAATTTGTGTGCAGTGGCGCGGTGGAGGGAACGCCGTGACATGGCCTTGATGCGCCTCGAAACGTGTTCGATGATATTCAGATCGGTTTCTTTTGGGGGCCAAGGCAGCTTCGTCAGGCAGCGCTCCTCGACGAGATACGAGCGTGACAACGCAATTTCCACTTCGGCGCTTTCTTGAGATGCACTGCATGAAATGCATATCAGCTACACGGCACACGCACCGTGATGGTGGTTCCGTCGGCCAATATTTTCGCTAGCAGACGGCCGGAAGAGTGCAGCGGCGCAGTGAGCGCAAATGAGAATTTATCTGGGCCTCAGGGTGCACCGTGTTTACGGAGCGATGCGACAGGCGGCGCAGGTAGTACCGTGAACAGGCCGGAGCGCTGTTTCAGCTCATATTGTCCGCGATAGTACATAAGGACCGCAAGCAAGAACCTTCACAGTGCGCGTAGTCCGCCGCGCTGCCGCCGCACGTAATCTGATGAAAGTCTCCGCTTCTAAAGCAGTCGCCAATCGCACACAGAGAATGGAATTGGCGACTGTACGCTCACGCTCTATCGAGGCTACATCTGAGGCACGGTCATGGAAGCGCTAAGAGCTGGCCCTTTAATGCTATGCATTTAAAATATTTGGGCAGGTCATCAATACTAAAGAGTCACGACTTCGTACACTATTCTACTATAGTCACAGGTCTGATAAGCACTCACCGTCCTCCTGTTGCCACAAGGACACCACTGGTTTCATCCCGCAGTGCGTCTCGCATGTTGAAACCCCTGCGGTCACCGCAGCAGCACCTTTGTGGTGCCCCACGTAGCATGGCCGCGTCCGTTTCAACGCCTTGGACACCATCGCCCGGTGTTCCGTCATCCAGTGCGATGACACTTTCCAGCGAATCGTCTCCGTGTCCAGCGCCCATCGCCGATGGTTTGGACTCTAGACTGACTCGCCGGAAGTCTTCAATTTCTTCATCGTCCTGAAGAAGTCCCTCCAGGAACGAATGGCACTGAAACTTGGCGTTGGCGATGTCGTCTTCTGCCATGACTTTCTTCAAGTGACTAGCCAAGGGGATAACCTCGAAGTTCGAAGCCGCGTACCGCGAGATATGTGATGAAGTTCTTTAAGCAGCTAATATCGAAGCGGGTGATGACGGAAGCCGAAAGCTGGTTCGAAGTCTGCTTTGCCGAACTTCGTAGCGGCCTACATCGACGAGGTTCTTGAAAGCAGCAACTGAGTACTGTACTCAGCACATACGCCCGAGCTACTGTGAGGTTCGTCGTAGCTGAGTACGTCCCACGTAAAAGTCACGCGTTTTGTAAGACACTCCCCTTTTGATGGTTGCGCCCTCGGCTTGATTCGGCGCGGTGTCGGCGACACGTTTGCATCAACGCTTCATCACACTGCAGTTAGCTAGTCATGTAGGCGCTGCTGTCTATCTTCTGAGATTAAGCGAGAAGTAAATTTCACTCGTCAACTGGTGCTTTGGAAGTGCCGATTGGCAAAATAGATATAGGGGCCCAGATTTGCCTAGTCATACGTATGAATGATTTTGGATACAGGGCTCATGGTCAGTTGATCGTGGTCACTAAAGCACTGCTAAAACCACTAAAGCATATTTTTGTCGTTTATGAGGAACCCTAAGGATTGAAATAATTACTCTCACTTTTACTTTAATTTAATTTAATTACTTTAACTACGCTCAATGTAATGTCCTTGTTTTTAAGGTCACGTCCGCATTGTCATGTCTTAGAGGTCGCGTAATCAAGGTCGCGTAATCAAAGTCAGATTAGCGCCGGCTGCGTAAGCTACGTTCGCGCAAGCGCCAGTCGCGTAAGCCCGTAAGCGTCGGTAGCTGAGGATGACGTGACCTGAGGTCATTGACACCGTCCTCGACGTCGCCCTAGAGGTCCTCCTTGAGGTCATCTTTGAGGTCATCCTAGAGGTCGTTCTTGACGTCGTCCTCTAGAGGACGTCGTCCTCGACGTCGTTCTAGACGGCGTCCTTGAGGTCGTCCTAGGCGTCGTTCTTGAGGCCGGCGTCGGTGGGACCAAAAATCCCGTAATGCAACGCGCGAAGCCACATGTGACGTTCACACGTGGCTGTGACGTCATGACTCTATCGACCCGCTAAATTTGGCGGGAAAATTTAGCAGAAAAGTTTCCCGCCAAATTTAGCGGACAATTTTTCCCTCTAAATATAGCAGAAAAATTTCCCCCCAAATTTATCGGGAAATTTTACCGCCAAATTTCGCGGAAAAAAAAACACATGACGTCACGTGAAACGTGACGCTACCGACTAGTCCACGCACACACGCTTGCACACCTTGGGAACGAGTGCGGGTTTATTGAGAAGGCTGCGAACGGAGCCCGATAACGATATCGCATTCCACTGTTAAAGGCGAAGCTTAAGCGACCCCCAAGTTTTTTGCAATCATTGATCACTATACCATGTCCTTTCCTAATTGTTTTCACTAACGACGTTCCTGTAAAGCTACCGAATTTCATCGCGTTTGGTTGAATGAACGTGCCCGTAATTTTTCCTTAACGTGGTCTGCCAACTATAAGTAGTTAAAGGGAAGATGGGGTAGTTCTGCACTCGAGGAAAAACACTTGAATTGCGTTCATTTGGCCTTTAGAATAACAGATATCACAATTAGGTTTCAATGCGACGTCCCGGAGAGCCATAAGAGCAATTTCAAAATAGGGCTGTAGCCCCGCCTCCCTAGCCTTGGGCAGCCAAAAGATCCGTCGTTGACATCACGTACAGCGACTGTCTTTCGCGTTTTCTTGCGTTTAACAACACTTGCGCAGCAAATGGTTTGGGTGTTCGGGTTCAATGGGTAAAAATACACTAGAATTCACTTCTAACTCATTTTTTTCAAGAACCTCCGTAGGTAGTATAGGTTCTTTACTGGCACCCGAAAATTATTTTTAAATGGGCAATGCAACGATTTTTGGACTTTGCGTAATACCACTTCGAATGAATCCCTGACATTCGTAACCTATGAAAGACGCGTTAGAGTCCTCCTCGTACAACAGTAGCCAAAAAAAAGAAAACAAGCAGTGTTTTTCTTCTAACTTGCTGCCAGAACAAGCGGCCACGTGATCTGGAACCGATTATACCGCCGATTATGCCCGGAACCGATTATGCCGCCAAGCCAGGCGCTGGGGTTGGCAAAGCCCAGAGGACTACGCGCCTACTACCGACGAATGCTTGTCGAGCTATTGATTATCACGAGCCCGAAACAGAGTGCTCACGCAATATCTCGGATCCAATCTATGAACCGCATTCAAATATCTTCAAACACGTCGACCCCCCAAGCTACGTCACCAAGTTTTGCGAAGGAGAGATTGAAAGAAAACGCTTGCTTTGTCCTTGAAATTACATCGCAACAAATAAGTTTCACATGGTTGAAAAAACCCGAGACTGCGGGTAAACGACACAACACTAAAAAGTATCTAAATAGATACTTTTTAGTGTTGTGTCGTTTACCCGCAGTCTCGGGGTTTTTTCAACGATGTGCAATGTACACCAGCTCGTTTGCGCCCTTACATTTTGTTAAATAAGTTTCTTGTTCAGTGAGGTTGCGTCCGTGTACACTTGGGTCCCTTTAGTGCCAACAAACTTCTGTTAAGTGAAAAAAAAAAAATTCCAAGCGAATATTGTTTGTACGGCCCCTTTAACGTACTGTTGATTATTTAATCCGGGCCCGGTGTGCTTCTAGTCCTGCCGTTCGCGGTTGCCGCTTCCAGCTCCCATACGGTAAAGTCGCAGTTGTAGTGGTGTTGGTCTTCCTCTGCTGTTGGGGTGCAGACTATATCGTTCGGCTTGGTTTCGGGTTGAGGGAAGAAGATTGGGCCCGTTTCTTCAAGCAATTCTTCTGGCGTTTTGTGGTTTCGTAGGGCTACGTCGGATGTAACTACCCGCTCTTTGCTTTTGCCGAGCATGGAGTTGGAGATACACCGTGTTCGGGTTAGTGGCGTGTACTCGTTGAATGACTCGCATAGGTCGTTTCAGTTGTCTAGGCAATACTTGCTGGCGTAAGACCGTCAATGAACTGCTGTCTGCGTTGCCATAGCGAGAGCAGGTGTGTGTCCGGGTTTGTGCCGCCGCTTTTTCGGATGTTTCTCTCGTGGCGCGGGTTAGTTCGTCTATGGTTATGTGTAGGATTCCGTGTTTTCGGAGTTTATTTTTCGTCGAATTCGGAGCGGTGTTTTCCTGATTCTATTTTTGCCGAAAATTCGGAGTTTATTTTTGTTTGATTTCCGATTCTTTGAAATTCGGAGTTTAATTTCGCAGTGTTTCCTATTAAAAATAAATAAATAATATCTGGGTGTAAACGTACCGTATGCTAGATAAACAAATAAAACGCGCTTGTATCGATTAATATTTCTTCAGCTGGATTTGGTGTCGGTGCCATTGCCATTGGCAATACTAATTTGTCCCACGACAAAAGTTGCACACAAGTGTTGCTTCGATAAACGTCGATATCTTAAAATAATTAAACACCTGTAAGTATTCACTGGGAAGCTCGTAGTCATCCCTTCCTATTCCATCAACCTACCCCGCGGCCGCGCTTGGTGGAGTGATAAAGGATGTAATAGAGAAGTTTCAACAGCCCCTCTTGCTCACTTTATGCAATCTCCATGGTTTGTAGCATTCAATGTTACAAAAGCAGAAACTCTCTTTCCTCTAAACTTCAAGCACAAATAATGACCCATACTGGAAAGCTGAACAGTGGCTTTTGTCGTGACCCGAAATTACAGCGACCTGTTGTCTTAAATGAACCTTGACGAGATAAGCCGTAAGACCCCTTTTGTCAATGATCCGAGACGTGAAAGGTAACTGTGGTGGCATTTTCCCAGGACCTGTGACCCTGTGCGCTGATCAAACTTAATTGTAAAGTACCGTTGTTGTTTTTTTTTTTTTTTTTGGGGGGGGGGGGGGTATATGAGGGGAGGTGTATTGGCACATAAAGATTCAGAGTTTATCAGATAAATCAGAATTGACAAATATTTTACCGGCAAGTGTTTTCGGAGTTTTTCAGATTTATCCGAAAAAAGGAATTGTAGTTATGTGGTATTCTTGGTTCATGATGGTCCTAAAATCGTCCTAAATGATGATCTTCGTTAAGTATATAGAAATCATGCATATTAATTAAAATGTTTTCTTTTGTAAAAACTTTCCAGAGTGGCGTCGGCATTTCTTTTTTTTTTAGCTTTCTATGTTGGTGTCGGCGTTTTGGAGGGAGCATTGGCGGGGGCAGAGCGGCCGAAAGGAGGGATCGGTTCCCCCGCAGTCATAAGAAACCACTTGGGTTTCGGGAGTCTGCTCGGACAGATCCCTGGGACGGCTTGTTCTTGGAGCTGCTTGTGGCTGTTAACCGAGTGTGCCTGTATATAGAGGGTTTCGCCGCTTACGGTCAAATTGTAAATTTTGGCCGGCGTAATAATTTAGCTGTTGGCGCCAGCCAGACTGGGAAAAATGCAGAAAACGACTCTAGAAGGAATTTGGTTTTGGCGGTTGGAGCGCCAGGATGACAGCTCGCCGACCATTGGGTAAAAGTGTACTACGTGGGAGTGGCGGAATTTGAAGGGATTTGTCGGTCCCTGTGGGGAAAGGAGGCCCCTACGAGCCTACAAAAGGAATGCCTAGAGGATTCTCGGGGATGGAGATTTGGATTTTGGGATTTGATTGAGAGAGATTGGGGTCGAGCCTCTAGACGAGGCAGGATGGTCTCCCAAGTTGGGACTTGTAAATAGTGTAAATAAATGCACATAGTTCTCTACAAGCAGTGAGTCGACCCGTCACTCAGCGACGTTCGTGCCACCACGCTCCAGACCATCGGAGCGGAACCTCCCTTCCACACCACCGAGAGGACCAACAACTTAACTGGCGCAGTCGACAGGATGGTGGCGCGATTTCCGGTGAGATGATGTGGCGGCGACCTGCTGTGAAGTACGTGAGCTTCGGCTCAACGGCGGACGTGGCAGCATCCCTGTGAGAAGCCCCGTGGGCTCCGGCCCGAACTGACCAAGACGACATCCCCGTGAGAGGTCTTGGGGTGTTTTGACCCGAAGTAGACGAGGTGACATCCCCGTGAGAGGCCTCGTGGGTTTCGACCGGAAGTGGACGAGGCGACATCCCCGTGAGAGGCCTCGTTTGCTTCGACCCGAAGTGGACGTGGCAACATCCCCGTGAGAGGCCTCGTGGGTTTCGACCCAACGTGGACGAGGCGGCATCCCCGTGAGAGGCCTCGTGGGTTTCGACCCGAAGTGGACGAGGCGACATCCCCATGAGAGGCCTTGTGGGTTTCGACCCGAAGTGAACGAGGCGACATCCTCGTGAGAGGCCTCGTGGGTTACGACCCGAATAAAACGAGCGGACGGAGCGACATCTACGCGAGAAGCTTCGTGGGCTGCGGTCCAAAGTGCATCGACGACGCAACATTGTCTACGTGAAAAGGTGCGTCGGTTTCGACCCGAAAGACGGACCAGCCGGGCCCGAACCCAGGACCGACTCCGACGGGGAACGTCCAGCGACACCGGAGAGCCATCGCCTCAAGAGCGGCGCACTGAAACGGGTGAGACTCATTTCTGTTTCCTCCGGGTTTCGCATGTCAGTGGTGACTCGGTCGATGACCAAAGGAGCTCAGGAAGCGATGAGTGAGAGCGGCGATAAGAGCCTGGCCATGCTGGACGACGTGTCGGAGGGGGAGGAGTAAGAGCGAGAACGAGCTCAAGCTAAAAATTGTAGCTCTAAAACTGGAACTCCAGAGCGCACAATTTAACGCGAAGCAGGCAGAGGAGAAGTCGCGTCGCGGTGGAAAAGACGCGGGCGAAAGAAGCAAGATGTCAGAATACGCAAAGGAGCTGCGCCCGGTGTTGGCTCAGATGCCAGATGCCGAGTCCATGGTCCCAGGATGGTTCAAAAACGTAGACACGCTGTTCGCGTCGCTCAGTATACCAGCGTAAGCACGGGGGCCATCATTCTTCCGTTTTTAACGGAAAGAATGAGGGCTTTCGGCGGCGAATCAGTCAGACGGACGAATAATGCCGTACCCAGAATTGAAAGAAAAAATTCTTAGGGAGCTTAAGATGACCGCCAATGAATACCGGGGGTTATTCCTTACATCTCAAAAAACGGACAGCGGGGCGTGGGCACAATTTTCCACGAAACTGGAGACATTTTTTTATACTATCTGAACAATCGCGAGATTCAGACTCTCGGTCAGCTGAAGCACCTCATGGTGTCAGATAGGTTGAAGCAAGTCATGCCAGACGAGGTGAGAACCTACGTTCTTTAAAATGAGACAGAAAGGTGGCTTAGGCCAAAGGAGGTAGTTGGGCTGGCAGATAACTTTGACGAAAGCCGTCGTAGGAGAAAGCCTCAAGGTAGGGAGAAAGCGTTGGACGGCGCACCCGTTCGAGGGCGAGAGGGGCAGTCGAAGGAGACTGTGCCGACGCCAACTGGCGGTGAGGGACGCGGCGCGGACCGAATAAGGGCAATTCGTTGCTTCGGCTGTGGTCGAACGGGACATATCCAGAGAAACCGTCAGCAATCACGAAGGCAAGCAGTCGAAGGTCAGGGGAACCAAAACAACCATGATTCGCGAAAATTGAGTGCCCAGGTGGCGTCTATGCCAATGGAAACAGCTAAGGAATGCGTCGAAATGGCTGGTATGAGTCCCAGGTGGGTGAGTCTCCTAGTGGCAGACAGACCTCTAAAGGCCTGCCTAGATTCCGGGACAGAGATTACGGTGTTGAGATTAAAAACGGTTCCTGCGGCGTGCTTATATATAGAACAGAGTAAAGGAACTATCAAGTTGAAGGGAGCGTTCGGAAAGGTGTTTACTGCCTATTAGACAAAAATATACAGCTGAGACTTCCCAGCTTACTGCTCCTGCTTCGCGTGTGGTGAGTTTTGTCTGAATGTGCGTCAAGATTTTGTCAAGTCTTTGCTCAGTCGGGAGAAATGCCAGCTTCAGATAGCCACTTTTATCAGCGTTACGGTAATTTCCGATGAATTCCCCAAGCATCAAAATGCCTGCTGTGAAAATGGACAAAGCTGCAGACTCACTTTGGTGCGTGAAAATTGTGACATTTTTACCGTACAGGTAAGGTTAGCGTCGAAGTACTGGACTACTGCGCAAGGACGATCATCGTTGTTTTATTCAGATTACAAATATGAAACATGCATTGAAAGTAAGCGGGGATTGCAATAAGAAAGTGGTCATCAGAATATACATGATGAGGTCTATTTGGGAGACCTACCTAATGCTTCTTAAAGTCAAACCAGATATTACATTTTTATCACTCCGTCTAAAGTGAATGAAGATAAACAACAATGATAAAAAGCAAGCGGTATGTGCCTTATGTTTTGTACTAATTTCTGTTTTCGTTTTTGTACTTGCTCAAAAATTAATTTACAAAGCGAAAACTGATCTCCATGAGCCGTTTACAAAGCTGACTTTAGCAGATCCGTGTTGAGGTGTTTCATAAGGGGAAAACATTCATTATGATATATCTTCTTTCTATGTCGGTCATGGTATGGAGACTCGACTAAATCTGTGAATCTTATGCATTGTTAAAACTTGGCACAAGTAAGCGCGAGTATAAAAAGCGGGAGCAGCCAGTGGACTGGAATGCAAGCGACACCACCAGGTCTACCGTTTGCAGGTATCATCTGGTTTTACCAACCATTAGGATTGAGTCGGTGCACTCTTGTGGTGGAAACTAACATGACAAACCGAAGGACACAGACAAGACGAGCGATAAGAAATATTGTATATACTAAACTGCGATAAACAACAATATGCACCCGTAACTTACAAACGGTTGTAACATTAATAAATAATAATAATAATAATAATAATAATAATAATAATATTATTATTATTATTATATAAAAAAAGCGTGCTTTGCCAGTAACGTAGGAACAGCGGAGGGGCAGGCATTTGTTTCTAATGGGGCCACGTCGCCCCCCTCCACCATCATTTTCATAAAGATGACAGACCCAGGACGCTAGACGAGTGGGGGCCGACTCAAGGGCTCGTCAGAACGCATAAAGTCCATCCTCGATTTACAGGAGGATTACATAAGAAGATCCGATACCTACCACCTCATACAGTCTTGTTGTATATCAGCTGCACTAACCCCTGTAGCCCCTTAAGCCTGAGGATAACTTGGCCAAGGCAGGCTATTCTTGGATAAAAATAAAAGCATGTTTTAGCTCACTCACTCCGTTGCCCCTTCACCTCCCAAACACGTCCGACTCCTTCGCAAGTTGGCTGTACCTTACAGTGCAGCCAACTTGCAAAACTACACATTTGCCGATTCGGATGCATGTATGCGTGTTTAAGCACTTCTGCAGAAAATATAACAGAGAAAAGTGAAACTTTGATTATGACCACAGAAAGTTAACATAATATGGAAATATATCTATAAAAAAATGAAAGACGTTTACAATCCCCTGTAACGCTGAATTAGAGCGCAGCTCTTGAGGAGGAGGAAGGGAAGGTACGGCTATGGCCCTCCTCTTCATTTATACCCTCCCCTCCTCCTCTCCTGCTCCCCTCCCATTTAGCGGGAAATTTTCGCTAAATTTCCCGCCAAAATTTAGCGGAAAAATTCCCCGCTAAATTTTGCAGGGAATGTTTTACGCTAAATTTAGCGGGGAATTGTTTCCGCTAAACTTAACAGGGAACTTTTTTGCTGAATTTAGCGGGGAATTATTTCCGCTAAATTTAGCGGGGAGTTTTCTCAGCTAAATTTAGCAGAGAAATTTTTCCGCTAAATTTAGCGGGGAAATTTTTCAGCTAAATTTAGCGGGAAAATTTTCCGCTAAATTTAGCGGGAGTTTTTTCCCTAAATTTAGCGGGGAAATGTTTCAGCTAAATTTAGCGGGAAAATTTTTTCCGCTAAATTTAGCGGGAGTTTTTCCCTAAATTTAGCGGGGAAATGTTTCAGCTAAATTTAGCGGGAAATTTTTCCGCTAAATTTAGCGGGGAGTTTTTTACGCTACATGTAGCGGGGAAATGTTTCAGCTAAATTTAGCGGGAAATTGTTTCGCTAAATTTAGCGGTGAATTTTTTCGCTAAATATAATCGGGAAAATTTCCCGCTAAATCTGGTGGGGAAATTTATCCACAATCCAAGGCGTGGTGACGTCACTCGTCACCACGCGTTGCGCTGAAGCTTTGCGCAACGCGCAAAGCTTCACAACGCTGCGCTTCACAACGCTGAAGCTTTGCGCTTCAGCGTTGTGAAGCGCAAAGCCTGCTTCACAACGCTGACGTTGTGAAGGAGGCACAAAGCCAGCAGTGGCGGAACGCGGATGATTAGATCATTATCGCGTTCCGCAACTGTAGCTTTGCGCCTGCTTCACGAGTGGTAACTTTGGCGCGCCCCCGAGTTTCCCACGAGCCTCAAGTCGTTCTAAAAAGAGTTGATTTAGTGGTTTTCGATGACGCTCTCGAAGTTTCCAATTAGAACCATATGTTTATTTCCACTAATTAAAAGGTTAATTAACGAATTTTAATTAATTAGCCGACTTATCGCAACGATTAGCCACCCACATAATGTACCCCTGGCCGTATAACTCACCTGCACAAACCGTATGAGTGCATCTTTTACGGATTTTTTTAATAAATCTGTTTGAATTAAAAATGAACACCCGGTATGTATATATATTCAAAAAATATTTGCCCTAGGAGATGTCGTCGAAATCAAGGAGAAGGTCGCCAAAAAAGTTGTGTCTGCAGATGCGTTACACACACACACACACACACACACACACACACACACACACACACACACACACACACACACACAGACACACGCACACACGCACACGCGCACGCACGCACGCACGCACGGACGCACGCACGCACGGACGCATGGACGCACGCACGCACGCACGCACGCACACACGCACACACACACACACACATACATACATATATATATATATATATATATATATATATATATATATATATATATATATATATATATATATATATATATATATATATATGCAGGGTGTTTTTTTTTTAAGCTTAACAGAATTTTTTAAAACAAACCATGAAAGCTATGCGGTCTGCGCAGGTGAGTTATACGGCCAGGGGGACATAATATAGGAGGCTAATCGTAACGATCAGTCGGCTAATTCGTTAAAATTCGTTAATGAACTTTGTAATTATTGAAAATAGACATATAGTTCCAATTAGAAACTTTCTCAGCGTCATCGAAAACCACTAAATCAGTCATTTTTATAACGACTTTGAACGCGTGAGAAGCGTAGTAGTGCACTAAAGTTACCGCTCGTGGAGCAGGTACAAGGCTGGGGCTAGATAAGAGACGGCAAAATTGCGCGGGCGCCTTATCGCAACCGCTAGCTTTGTACGTGCTCCACGAGTGCTAACTTTAGTTCACTACTACGCTTCTCACGCGTTCAAATTCGTTATGAAAATTACTGATTTAGTGGTTTTCGTCGACGCTGAGCAAGTTTCTAATTTGAACTATATGTGTATTTTCATTAATTAAAAAGTTCATTAACGAATTTTAACTAACTAGCCGACTGATCGTTACGATTAGCGTCCTATAATATGTCCCCCTGGCCGTATAGCTCACCTGTGCAGACCGCGATATTCTAGCTTTCATGGTCTCTAAAAACAATTCTGTTAAGATTAAAAAAAAAAAAACACAATATATATATGATATATATATATATATATATATATATATATATATATATATATATATCATTTTGAAGATCTTAATGGAGTTTCATTACATGTTGGTCGACGTTCAGGCCTCAGGCAAATCAAAATATCCACCCCGACACGGGTGTTTGATTTAAAATAAAACCACCCAGCTGTTCTTTGTGTATCGGAAACCTAGAAAATAAAACGATGTAGCTTATCTGTCTACCCTGCAATCCTATTTTGTGAACACCTGCGTGCAGCGATCACATAAGCGCTGTTTTTCACGGGACACAGTTCGGGTTTTAAAAAGACCCGCAACTTGCAGCTGTCAGATTCAGCCTCGTTCTCGTATTTTTGTTACGGTACAACTACAGGCTCCGGTACAGTCCCATAATGCATTAGTCAGTTACAAAAAATGAAAACGCAAACAGCAGTTAGATGTCAAACAGCTGCTCCCACGATCGACGAATAAGGTTCCTTTTTGTCGTCTGGGGCAGAGAACCAATAGTTGTTTCTTTATCCCGAATCATGGCTTCCAGTATCGAGCCCACCGCCACCAAGCTCCAGCCGGAATTTTACATCTCCGCTCACGGCATGCAGCTAGGGCAAAACATCCGCGCCTTAGAGCTGCTGCAGAGGACAAGTCCAGGCGAAGCGCACCAGGAGCGACAGTTCCTGGACTTGGGCTGCGGAACCGGAGACTTCACGCGTGACCATCTTCTTCCCCGCTGCAGTCCATGCCGACGGATAGTCGCCGCGGACGTCTCGTTGGAGATGATAGAGTTCGCGCGGAAGCATTTCCCCCACCCCAAGATCTGCTACGACCTGCTGGACATTTCGGCGAGTGACGTGACCGACTTCGTTAAGAAACACGGCCAATTCGACCGCGTGTTCTCTTTCTTCTGCTTGCACTGGATGAAGGACCAGAAAACGGCCCTGAAGAACGTCGCCGCGTTGACGAAACCCGGCGGAGACTGCCTGCTTCTCTTCAACGCTTACACCCACACCACGCGACTGCGAAGAAAGCTGGCGAGGATGGATCGTTGGAAGAAATACGCGGAGGTGAGATGGTTATCGGAGAGTTTTAGGGAACCGTGTTTGCACATCCGCTACGGTACGATGGGCCCTCCGGTACGAACTGCGCATGCGCGAGTCTTCTGGGGTAGCACATGCGCAGTTCGTACCGGAGGGCCCATCGGATGGTATCGAGTGTGGAAAAACGGTTCCTAAAACACACTATTGCCCTAACCACTACATACGGTGCCGTAACCTGCAGGCTATATAGTGAGTCAAGTATGTTCACAACTGGGCCAACTTTGAGCGGGTTGCATTCACTTGCTAACTTAACGAGCAGTGCATGATGGTGTAACTTGGTTGTAAGCAGGGTGTAAGATAGACAGGTGGGGAAACGAGAGCCAAATGAGCGACCCGATTGTGTACCCCCCGGGTTTCTCTTTTCCTGTGGCGCCATCTATGTGGAGCACCGCGAACTCTCACTCCGGGTGGCCGACCAAGTGGGGCGACCGGTGGCGACCGGCTAAACTGACGGAGATTTTTTTCTTCTCGCCGCAGCGCCATCTGTCGCAAATCGAGGGTACCCGCAAGCAGACGAGTACACAATCCGGTCACGGCGCTGCGGTAGGCCTCATGGGCCGTTTCCCCACCTGTCTATCTTACACCCTGGTTGTAAGTCACTAAAGGCTCTGTTATACTCCGACGTAACGCGTGCGCGCGTGCAGCGCGTCACAGCGACGTCACGTAGGCGGAAACCTGACGCTCTATACTCCGGCGTCGTGGCGTAACCGACGCGACCGGCGGCGTTCGACGCAGCCTGACCGCTTCGACGTCAAAATGGAGCATGCCGTATTCCGCGACGGCCGCGCCAGCGACGCCGGACCAGGATGCATCACCCGCTGGCTCCCGGCAGCCCTCGCGCGGGAAGCGCGGCGAATACGAGCAATAGCAGACGACACGAGCACCACTCCGTGTGGCCTCGTGTTTGAAGAATCGGACTCGGTAGTCGAGAAGCTGATCGAGGGAATTCGTCCTCACCCGTGTGTCTACGACACGAGGATGCTTGAGTACCGTAGACCGTGCGCTTGCCAAAAATGTACCGTATGTACATTGACCGCCTACGCTTGCGGCGCAGGCGGTGCACCAACAGGCGTGCAAGGTACGTCCACGCCATCGCTCGAGCTTGGCGCTCAAGAAGCGCGAGAATTCTCGTCTGCTGTTCGAAACAAAAAGGCGCCGGAAATGGCGCCGGAAATGGCGCACTCTCGCAGGTAACGCGACCTCGTAGTCAGATTCTGCGCATGTGCTGCGCTGGCGGCCCACCGACGCGCGCCGCGGGAGCCGCCAGGGCCGCCGGAGTATGTCGGAATATGGGTCTAAGTAACGCAAGACGTGGCTCATTATGTATCTTCTTGCTTCCTGGTTATTCGTCGGCCTACTTGTCTACCAATGCCGCAATTTCATTGGCTGCCATGATAAGATGCGGACTGTACACGCCCTACGCTTCTTCAGCTGTCAATCAGGGGTCCAGGCCAACTCGTCGAAAGGCAACTCGTCAAAAGGCCAACTCGTCGAAAGACAACTGGTCGAAAGGCCAACTCGTCAAAAGGCCACTCGTCAAAAGGCCACTCGTCAAAAGGCCACTCGTCGAAAAGCCAACTCGTCGAAAGACAACTCGGCAAAAGGCAACTCGTCGGAAGGCAACTCGTCGAAAAGCAACCCGTCGAAAGGCAACTCGTCGAAAGGCAACTCGTCGAAAGGTAACTCGTCGAAAGGCAACTCGTCGAAAGGCGAACTCGTCGAAGGGCCAACTCGTCGAACAGGCCAACTCGTAAGGGGGCAACTTGCCCACGGGCAGCTTGTCAAAGAGGACATCTATTCACCTCTTCTTTTTTTTTCTTCTTTTTTTTAACATTGCGCTCAAGTTTTGCCTTTGAACAGAGTTATATATTGTATGACCGATTCGTGTTGGCCGCAGCTACGGTGCGCAATATGCTCAATGTTTCTTGTTTCATCATTTATCTGTGGATGAATTAATACCTTTTTTTCATGCTAAGTATTGCTCTACGATAAGGCTATAGGAGCGATGTAGGTACCGTGTAAGAACAAAACACTAACTCGAGCCGATGCACGGATAAAAAAAATATCAACAGGAAGACAGTGCGGTGCAGCGTGAGCGATCAAGGCCAATAGCGCATCAGTTTTCTATCATTATTCGCACACGCTTAGTTCGTAACAGGCATGGCTAGGCCGGCTCCCATGGAGCCCAGGTACACGAGCGCAGATTGCTTGGATTCCGTTGCCTCAGAAATTTGTCTCCGATTACAGAGCTTCAAATTTAACAGCTGAATCCACCCGTAAAAGTAGTCAACCTAAAGCTTATCTTTTTTGTTTGTCACAGGAGTGCGAGAGGTCTGTGCCTCCGACCGTCGACCTGGTGGGGAAGGGCAAAGAAGCTCTCATATCATACGTGCAAGATCTCCTGAGGACCGCCGATCTTACGCCAATCATTTGCGACGTCTGGCCAGTGCCGTCCGAAAACAACACCCTAGACAAGATGATAGGTAATCAAAACCGAACGTTCGAAACTTACGTGTCAGATCAATGAAGGAAATCTGCCCATCACAATATATTAAAAATCTACCCAATACAAAAAAACCTTTTTTTTTGTATTGTATACGCAAAAATAAATTACGCATCGCCGCACGCCCAGTCTGCGCGCAAACGTAGAGCTAGTGGTCAGGGCCAGATTAAGAAGTTTCAGAACGAACCGCTATCTTCTTCGATTTTTATAAGCGATTAAAAAAAGTTGAAATGGGAAACTGGTGGTCGATGAAGGCCAGGAGTACATGGGGCTGAATTGCCCCATTTCCCGCTAGCACTACATTTATATTTTTTGCGGTGAAGAAAACGCTGTAATCTGTCTTCAGAGAGACTCAATTTGTACTCCATCTCACAAAGAGGCTTCAGCCATGCCAGCTGCACGGGAGCGAGCGCGTGGCTCTGGCGTTGGTTTGCGTACGCGCTCGCGCGTAGAAACTTCGAAAGTCCGGTCAAAAATCACTCGCTTTCGCCCATGCCTTTACCACCGAAGACAACTCGTGAAATGGAGCAGAACGCCAGGCCTGTGGCTGTCCTCTTCTGACGTCATCACGATATGGTCACTGGCAAGATGAGAACGGCATGGAGGTGCCTCACTTTTCCCACCTCCAGCGCGAGCCTCCTGCCTTTGATAACACTTAGGCCGTCATGCTTAAACATGCGTCATTATAACTAGGAACGATTACCAGTAACAATGATTAACCAGGCGGCACAATATGAATCGGACCCCCGACCGTGCGGTCCGCAGCCCGACACGTTTGCTCGGTTCCACGAATTTGGCGGAGCTATAGATGCTAACCTACACCTCATTTGTAGCGCATTGATCCTTAATTTTAGAATGAAAGTTTATCAGTAAAGTGGATATTCGAGGTAACGCTCATCTAGCCGCAACAGTGACTCTAGCCACAACATGCCGCCAATTTAACGCTTTGTTTTCGAGGAACGTTTTCTTCTAAACGTAATTGAAAGCATTACAAGAGAAACAACAGCACTTCTCTTGTAATGCATCGAAAGCCACTGCCTTCTAACCACCCTCCCTATTTATTCGCGCGTTTTGTTTTAGAAAAGAAGATGGGCTACTGCCACCTTTCAACCCTTGTCACGGAAGAAGAGAGACCCGTTCTCCTCCAGGATGTCACCGAATACGTAAAGGAAACTATGGCCCAAAAGAAGCGGGATGCCCGACACCCGAAGGCGAGACATTTTTGTGCACGCGAGCAAAATCTGAACATGCAGGAGGCAAGGTGTACTATAACTCCTCCTCATCACAGGAGATCCGTATGCACGGCATTTGAATAAAACCGATGAAAAGTATATATGGCACAATACTTTCTCTTTTTTATTAATTTTTTTATTTATTTATATTTATTTGCCTATTTATTTATCTGAACAATATGTTTGTTGTTGTGTTTTTTCTAATAAAAAAAAACAATTTTTAATACGAACACTGAAGAAAAAAAAAAGCGATCCCTTTAGAACAACGTTATTGACCACGGCGAACGTCAGGTTGAGAGTGCAAAGTGAAAATTTGTAAATCGATTACCTAAAATCTACTAAATGACTGTTGCAAATATAATTTTTGTTGGCATATTCAAATCATAAAAATGTTGCTCGTCAAAATATGCCGTAGCCGTAGCAAAATATGCTCCGCGCTATATTCTGGAAAGCTTTAGCCGTGAGCAGACAAGATACCAAATCTAGGCAAAAACAAAAACTGCGTAAGTTTTATTTGGAGCGACAGCAGCATCCGCAACGGGCGCAGGTAGTGAGTCAGCGCGAGCCACGGTATTCTGTTATCTCCTCTGGGACGCACGTTTCGCCCTTTTAAGGGGAAAGCCTTAGTTGTCCGATTACGCGAAAAAGCGGCGTCGTTGTCCCCGAAAGATGGCCATAAAAATACGTCTTCAAGCACGCGCCGCTCAAGGTCAAAACGAACGCGCCTCAGAAATAAAACACAAAGAAAAGCACAGCAACGCAGATGCTTCGTCACGGAAGTCGGCGTGGCCGCTCAAGGTCAAAGCGGACGTGCCTCAGAAATAGAACACAAAGAAAAGCAGGACAACGCAGATGCATCGTCACGGAAGCCGTGGAGCCGGCAGGGGCACCGCGCCTGCGCAGTCGGGGAGCGTGACGTCACCACCAGAGCGGCATCTGAAAAGGGAAGACGTGGTGAGCTGCTTGTAGGAATGCACTGCATGTAGGAACGCTTTCGCATTCCTAGATGCAAGCAGTCTTAAGTGTCTTCTTTGTAGATTTTTTCCCCTTGATTTTGGAACAACGCGCCCTATAGACTTTTTTGCCAAATTACCCAAGCATCAAGAAGAACGCCGGGAACGTAGGTACACGCGCTGCGTGCGCTCACCTTTTTGTGTAAAAGAGTCCATGTAATTAACAAAAATAAGACACTGCATGATGAACGCGCATGCATAATCCCATTTGTTTTTAGTTTTTGTTCTAGAACAGTTACTACTGCACGCGCAGCTCGCGTAACTACACTCGAGCACGCTTTATGGTGCTTGGGTAATTTAGCGAAAGGTCTATTCGCGACTCCAGCAAAACGGGCGGCACCTAGCGGGAAAACACTGAACTAGCCGGAACAGGTCCTTAGGCGATTTCTGGTCGTCTCTCGTAACTTCCGTAATTGCGTGCTGTCGGCGGTTGGCGCGATGGCCACCGATGTAAAGGCACGGAAGTTGCGTTTGTTGTGTCCGTTGCAACGAAAGCAGCAGCAGCGACAGGGGTGGCAGGAAAACCCTGACTCATAATGGCCTAACAAAGTAGGTGCGCTTTGAATTTCTTCTCGTGTTATGTGGGCGAACAATTGTTCCAATGATCCTGTCGTTACCGTCGTATCATTGTGTTGCCTAGCTCGCTTTGAACGCAACCTATGCAACCGTATGAACCAGTCTGGCGGAGTTGCCACTCTGTAGTTGGAATGATTCCGGAATCATTCCGCACATTCGCGACCCCGGAATGGAATGGCGACAGCGCTGTGGCGGAATTTAATGGGAATTGAGTTATATCCCTTTTGCCCGGAAGGGAGAGGAAAGGAATGGGCCCAGTTCTTATGCCAGTTGTGTCGATTTTAATTTACGGCCTACGGGCTGATGGCGCAATTCGCGAGTGCATGGTAAGTCGCTCTTGAAACAGCACCATTGCACTGGAGGTGACTGACGGCTTGATTGTCTCACTGGCTTGTGAAGCAACCAAAAACTGAATAGTAGTAGACGAACAATGTGTCATTCCTGGCTCCGCGAGACGAAACAAAGCGGCTGTTATAATCATACGCAAATAGCAGGCACATGTTAGCCATTTTGTCGAACCGAGCACGAACCGAAAAACGGAACAAAGTTGTAATTTATAACTGAATCGGGACAAAACTCAAACGCAAATCAAACATTTGAAATTCAGCCCGAACTGGAACGGAACCTTAATCTAATGTAGTGGTTACCGGTTCATTTAAAGCGGTTAGACGTGATAGAATGTGAGCTACGCCTTCTTGCAAGTGGCAGTGTGAAGTAAATAAATACCCTCGACGGTGGCGTCAGTGGCTCAGTCTTGACTAAACAAACGGCAGTGGCGACATGGAGACAGCTCTATAATAATAAAAAAAAAGTATATTTCACGTCTATGTGCAGAATGAATTGGCGTCGACGAGTCAATGTGGAGGCGTACACTCCAATGATAAAAGCTATTCCTTGTGTGTGTGTGTGTATTTTCTTTTTCTTGCTGCAGAGCACTATTCCTCAAGGAAGGAGAAAACAACCATAAACATAAAATAAAAATAAAGTTGACGGCTGTCGGCGTGTTTGTTCCTCGGTGGCGAAATCTGGAGACGCCAAGAGGCGAAGCCGCGACGAGGTCGACACTGCGGCGCCGGAAGCCGACACGCCAGCCGCGCGTAGTCCTAGACGCGGTTAAAATAAACTTTGTGTGTATGTGTGTGTTTGTGAGCTTTTAGAAACAGCAAGTCGCTCTTTGTTTTTTTTTTAATTTTCTTTTCTTGTTTCAAGCCTCTTTCGACAAGCCTTCAGTTTCTTTCTCCTCATCAACTCAGTCGTTGAAGCAGTCATACTGCACAGGCTCAATTTCTCATCTATAGTGGATAACAATTTCGCCATATTCATGCAGACTAAACTCCTACTGTCTAAACAACTAATTCGCTTTTGAGGGTAGTTTGCGAGTAGGGGCGTGCTACCGTCACGGTGTCGCTGTGCGTGCTGGCTGATTGACTTCACATGTGAGTACTGTACTTTGGTACTGTTTTCATACGCTTGTATAACAATTTTTTCATTTTTATACGCGGTGTTCGCGTTTAAAATTGAGTCACAAAACGAAACTAAGCATTTGTTTTCCTGTTCTTGTTTTGCAGCATGGCTTCTGATGACCTATTTTTGTTAATGCAGATGATGACGCTGTGTTGAACTCATCTTTTCTTATTTACGACTGAGAGCCGTGGAACTGGTCTGAACTGGTTCGCGCTTGGTGGAACCGGCAATCGAACCGTTATTTCAAAAGCACCACCGAACCAGAACCAATCCGGAACAAACTGCAAAGCTACTGAACCCCAACCGAACCAGAATGATGACCGGTTTGACTCTCTGCTTTTAACCAGCCGATCTTCTAGTGTTTACGTGGGACACAAATAAAGAATTAATATGTTAAGAAATTGCAAGAATCGTACAGCAAACAAAGGTTTATGTTTTAAAGCAGGTCCCACAATATGGTGCTACAGTCCCTTGTGCTGGCGCCGTTTACCAATTGCACCTTGTCAGCGGTTTTCTGTTCTCGGCGCAATGCATGAAGATTTGGGGCTGCTATACGCGGCGTCGCTTCTAACAGCGACACTGGCGGTGCATTTGTGCAAATGTTCGAAGCAGTGAGCAAGACATATTCTCGCGCCACCCACGAACTAGACAGTTTTAAGGCCTTATCAAACAAATAACACGCTAATCATGTATCTGTGGAGGGGATACGGTGTGTTTGCGAAGAAAGAAGGTGGTTTTATTTTTGGCGTCTGTTGCGACTCAAACGACTCGCGATCGATGTCTACAGGGACACCAAGTGTCACGAAGCGTCTTCTGCGACCACCCTTCGGCTTAGCAGAATGCTTTGAGGAAGCTTTTGCATAGTTTTCAGTCGTCTCTGCGTTTGATAACGTCAGAAGCTTTATGGTGCTTTTTTCCAGTAACACAATGGGGCTGTCAATGGCCATTTCT
This sequence comes from Ixodes ricinus, assembly GCA_037355805.1. Lineage (NCBI taxonomy): Eukaryota > Metazoa > Arthropoda > Arachnida > Ixodida > Ixodidae > Ixodes > Ixodes ricinus. The sequence goes on from JAZHYW010004753.1 coordinate 80,359, forward strand.
TCACGCTTAGGAATTAGAGGAATGGAATGGGGGAGTTTGGTCATTGACTCCGTAAGTGTGACGTCATGGGTCCAAACAAACCGTTGCTAGGGTCGTTGTTATGGACGAATACATGTGGCTCGGTTTCGCTACGAAAACCTGACCATTCAAAAAATCAGGAGTAGGATTTAAACTTCTAAAAATCACAGATATAGAAAGCTTGAATGTCATATATGTTTCGACAGAAGTGTGCCGGTAATCGCTCGTTTCTGAAATATTTACGACCGCAACTTCCGGTCCTCAAGATGCCTGCAGCAGACGACGAATGCAAGAAGTATGCCGTCTGCCGCACGCCGGCCGGCCAAGTGGGGCCGTCGTTTGCATCGTGTGAATAAAGACGATATTCTGACATCGCATTTGTTTGAAATATAATGAGTTTCATACACTCTTAAGATTTCATAGTGGGGTGCGATGCAAAATATGGTTTATCGAAAGTCCGGGCGTCGATCGAGATGATAGTCTGCTAAAAGATCGCATTGCACCCGCGAGAAAAGCACTTCAGGCGAACGGTTGAGATCCCAAATTTTGTTTGCGGACTCAGCGCTATGCGAGGGTGCTTCGTATACCTGGTTGTAACCATCGCGTGGAGAGAGATTCTTGCAGTTTCTTCAGATTTCCGCAAGACCCCAAAGCGCGAAAGAACTGGATAAAAAACATAAGGTGAGTCTATTACAGACTGTACTCGCATCGCGGGTTCGATGAAGATCTTCACCAAAAGAGCACATCCACGGAATTTGATGTATACCAAGGGGGAAAAAAGCAAAATACTGCGAAATCGCGATAGACATGCAATTCTTTAATAACCTGACAACCACAATAATAAAATAATAATAACAAACGACTTCACCTCGACGGCGTACGATTTGTTTCTCATGCTGGCCTGCACTACGCCGGTAATGCACTTCAGGTCATCGTCGTAACTGATCTGCGCGCGTGACGTGGTTTGATTTCTACTTGCATTTTCACCCCTCGTAACTAAGCTGGGTTCTTCACAGGAAAAAACGCACATTGCGGAGCCTCTACGGCCACGGCAATCCACTTGTTTTTGTCGCTTGTTTACCGACGCATTTCAATGAAGACGCCCGCTGCAACAGAGGCTAGCAAATCTATCCGATGTCGTCTGCTACCAAAGCAAAGCGGAGTGTAAGACTTCAGAAATGGCTTTCATCGTTGCAATATGACACTGAGACGACAAGAACATCTTCATAATTAGATATCAAGAAGTTAGGTTGCTTACAAAAAATTATTTACTTGTAAGCAAAAATCTAGCCTCATGTGGAGTCTCCATGCGATTAGTCCATAGCGACGTCCCTAGCAACGGTTTGTTTGGACCCAAACGCCATGTTGTGACGTCATCACTTACGGGGTCAATTCCAGTAAAAAGAAATTGGGTTGTGTGTATGTTTATACAGCCTAGAACTTGGTCTGCCTCCAAGGGCGACGAGTCTCCCAGCTGTAGATGAGCAATCTAGCCAGTGCAGTGCAAACCGCTAGCCTGGGGTCTTTAACGTGCACCACGCAGTAGTGATACACGACCGCACGCCGGTACGATGCTCATCCAGATCGAAACGGGCAGGGGCGGGAATTGAACCCAGTATCCTGGGTTCTGCAGCGCGAGCTTTCGCTCCACGTGCTCCGAGCTGGTGTGCGCTAGACCACTCGGCCAGGTGGGAATGGGCCCAGTGTCTCCATTCCGAGGAGTTGAGAGGAATGGAATTTTCAGAAACTTTAATTCCCCGGAATGGAATGGGAATGGAATGGGAGTGCCCATTCCGCAACACTGGTAACAACCAGGCATTGTGCATTTATCAACGTTTATCAGCGCGATGGAAGGACAGGTGTCCTTCTTTCACTCCTACGAAGAAGGCTAAAGGGCGATTCTTTCTTGAATGATAAATGCATGTGATAGCACAAAAAAAGGTGTAATTGTTTAAAGATCTGTTGAAGCAAAATGTAATATTATAGTTAACTAGCCCACCTCTGTTCGCACACCACTGGTTGTTTCTTATTTGTTTTTTTTTACTGTATAGTAGTCAAAGCATATCACTCTTGTGTCTCTTGTTTTGCAACCGCTGTTGCCAAAAAGGGCGGCGTGGCCTCGTCAGGCACTTCAAGGTGCCTTTAGCCATGTCCCCTGAGACTTTCTGTAAGGCTGTCTCAAATAAACTCATACATACAAACAAACAAAAAAAACACTCGCGTGAGGTTGACCGAGTGCGACTGTAACGGCTTGCGACGTACGGGCATCTAATGCGACAGCTGCGTCGGCTCCAGCGAAACGGGTAAAAACCGGTTTCGTTGGAGCCGACGCAGATGTTGCAGTTGCAGTCGGTCGGACTCGACGCAAGTGCGTGAATCGCTATTAAGCCTCTGAAAGCTCGCTCACGCCGACGCACCGTCGCAGGTTTTGAACATAGTGAATAAAAATTGGGGCACGCCATTTTGAGTTCAATGCTTGCCTGCTGACACCAGAGCCTTGAGCGCTGTGCAGGCACATGGCACGACACGACCTGTTTTCGGCTGCCATATTTGTCGAGAGTTGCTACCCTATAGGTCGCGGGAGTTGCGATAAGAATGCGAAAAATAAACTCCAACACGCACAAAAAATAAACTCCACACGCATCAAATCGCTCCGCTTATCAATCAGGCAAGGCAGCAGCCATGATGAGTTTTGCGGCGTGCAGGCTTATGGAAGAGAAGGAAGTTAGCACACAGTGGCCAAGGTTTTGGCCTTGCACTCAATTATTGGCCTGAAATACAATAACCCCGATAAGATTCCTTATTGCAACAAAGGATCCTAACACAACTCGAGGTTATCGGCATTGGTCGATAATATAGAATACGATATGTTTCGCACTCAGTCCTATCGTATGGTGTCCTTCGTATTGTGGAACATCGGTTAGTACGATAAAATAATGCTACAATGAACGTTTTGAACACTAACGCATTTACTCACATTTCCAGGTTAAATCACAAATCACTTCAAGAAACTATAGCGGGTTCGTGTTTTCAGGAAGGAGGTTTGCAGTCTCCACAACCGCATGACCACCTCGTTCGCTAAAACACGAGAAACAACCTCAACTAAGCAGTGATAGAGTGCAGGCGAGCTGGTAATAATCGACATCTTGTAAACCCTGAGATGGGGAACGATCTCAGGGTTTACAAGATGTCAACTACATGACTGGGTTTTATGATGATTTAAAAGCGCCTGTTTGTGCTGTGCGCGTTTTCTTGATCGCCCTTGTTGTTTTGCGTTTTTAAGCTTTAAAATCATCCTGAACTGTCTGCGCGTCCCCACAAAAGCCCTTCCTGCCTAACCCTACGTCCTACAAAAATATACGACGAGGTCCGAGCGGCACAATCGTTGCCTTCAACGAGCGAAGCATCGTATTCAGCGATCCGAGTCGCCACCGTTGCTTTTGGTTTGGTTTGGCCCGTAGCCTCGAAACCGCTTTCTATGCACGTTCTAACGACATCAAAGCTGGATTAAGGTTATAATGGAAATCTTCATTGCTTCGCATATTTGTGCGTACGAGATTTATTTGCTCATTGGCAATTTCGGCAATCTCTGTTGAATCCACGAAGGAAGCGTGTCGTCCTGTCGTCTAAAGGTGCAGTCCCGCTCAACATACATCCTACGAAAGACACGGGTGTTCGCAGCAGACATGGTGCCAGAATTGTCTGGTGGACGTGCCTCAGGCATGCTGGATTCTTACATATATGTGCATCAAACTTGTCTGCCATCAGCCTTTGTATGACCCACGTGACCGACGTACAAGGAAGAAACACGCCTCAGACAGTATAGCTGCAGACTGATTTTTGTACGATGTATAAGCAATGTAACCGCGGCTCAAACGTCCAGAAGCTGCTTCGCTGTCCGCAGCCATTCTTCCAAGTGAGTCTTGCCTTCTGTCGATCTTGAAGGGTGCCAAGAGGCCCCTACTGCCTCTGCCAACTTAATGTCTGCGTCAACGGCGCCAACGGAGACCCCAAAACAAGCGGGAAATATGGAATAGTGACAGGCAAAAATTACACGGCAGCAAATTGATGGTGGAGGCAAATTCGTAGAAACCACAGGGGTGATTATCTGTGAATGTGATGGCATTCATCGTTGCACACACCGCCTATGTGACACACGTTGCACACCGGCAATGCGCTCATGTACAGTCACGTGCATAGGCAATGCGCATAGGACTCACGTGGCCTGACGTCTCGGCTCCCTAGAGGTCGACATCTAGGATGACGTCCTAGAGGACGACGTCGAAGACGACATCTAGAATGACCACTAAGACGATCTGTAGGGCGACATCAAGAACGACCTCTAGGACGACGTCGAGGACAACGTCCTAGGGGACAACGTCAAAGACAACTTCTAGGACAACTTCTAGGACGACTTCTGGGATGATCTCAAGGACGACGTCGTGGACGGCATCAAAGTCGTCAGGTCCTTCGAAGAGGTTGCGAACGTGGAGGAGTGCGTACTGCCGCTCCGTAAACGCGCGGCGCAAATGGGTGCAAGAACAGTGACTTGAAATGGTCTACTGCGCATTAGGAGGCCGGGGTATACAAAGCTGAAAATCTTGAGTCATAGCTTAATAATGCTATCACATTAAAAGAAGGCTGCTGTCATCAGGGAAGTGGAATCGGCGGCCGTGGCCAAGCGGAAGTCGCAAGGGCATTCAATATTTAGAAGCACACGGTCTGTGCTTATACTCAAAAGAAGATGAAGAGCATAAAAGGCAGCAAGAGGATTGATTGAAAACGTTTATTGGCCATAAACTAAGGGATGAGGAATAAGGGCGGTGTCGGTGGTGACGGCGACCTGGACACTCTTGGCACTATGCTACATACTATATACACTACATGTGAACATCGAGTTTCGCCTCAAAGATAAAGTCCAAGAGACTCTTCAGAACGTTCACGTTGTCTGGTGGTCTTGGAGGTGGGCGCACCCATTCCTCCAGCGATGTGATGTTTGTGGGCTTGTGCTTTGTCCTCAAGTCCTTGTAGTATGGACAGTTCCATAGAAGGTGGACAGTGTCCGCCTTTGCTGTTCCGTTGCATTTTACGCATGTGCCTGATCGTCCTTTACCCCACCGGGCAATCCGGGCCGGAGTGGGATTGGCGTTGGCTTGTATGCGAGTGAGGATTACTCGTCCTCTTCGTCCTAATCCCCCTGGAAGGGGATCCGGATCCGAGGGCAGGCTTTCCCACAGGCGATGCTTGTATTGCTCTTTGATGCGAAGCTTTTCTTCACCGGGGTCGTAGTTGTTTTCGTCCGCGGACTCCTGTGCTTGATTACAAGCGATGGAGTAGCCGTGGTCCAGCTGGTGTGAGGGCATAGCGGATTGCTCGCGGAGGGAGATAACGGCGACGCGAGCAAGCTGATGTGCCTTTTCGTTACCTTGGATTCCGGCGTGACCCGGAACCCAGCTGATAATAGTCTTCGTCCCCTCCAAGAGGAGACGAGCGGCAATTTTCTTTATTTTCCTCACCCTTCGGCACGGGCTGTTGGCTTTTTTACATTCTATGACTGCTTCCTTAGAGTCGGAAAAGATGTGTAGTTCTTTTGGTCTGGTGGTGGAGTTCTCCAGGACAGATTCTAGGGCCACTTGAATGGCCGCTAGTTCCCCTCCTCGAACTGTCATGCTAGTTGGAAGTTGCGTGCTCGCAGCGACCTGGATCTCCGGAAAGCAGGCTACTGCCGCCCCGGGGCCGTCGTTGCCGAGAGCAAAATCCGTGTATGCAGCGAGTATGGTACTTGGATTTGTCCAGGATCCGACCATTTTGTTGTGGGCTTTTACAAGTCTCTCTTGCTGCTGTGTGTCGCCCTTCCTGAGCTTCCCCAGGGGTTTGTGTTCCACGATGTCCAGCAAATCCTCCCAGGGGGAAGCTGTTCCGGGAGTGCTGGCCAATCCTCTTGTTTACTGCCGAGTCGGCAGAGAATCTCTCTGCCTTGTCTAGAGTGTTTCAGTCGGTCCCAGTGGGCCCGACCTCGCGCATGCACCGTGTCGTAGAGTGAGTTGAGTTGAGCCTTCTCCTTGAGTCTTGGAAGTGCCGTGTACGCCGGTAGACCGGTGATTACGCGCATCGCTTGGTGGTTTAGCGTCTCCAGTCTTTTCCATTGTGCTTTGGTGAGCCTGCAGTGAGTCGCGCCGTAGCAGACGCGTGACACCACGAGCGCCTTGACCATCCGCCTGGCCACTTCTTCTGTTGCTCCTCCTTGTGCCGAGCAGATGCGGCGAATAACGTTCAGGGCCGAGTTGCATTGCTTGATAGTTTGTCGAAGCCAGAGGTCTGCTCCACCGGTCTCATCTATGAGGAGCCCTAGGATCTTGACTGATGGCGCTGCGACGATCCTCTTCCCTGCCAGCACCAGGTTGAAGGCGTCGGAAATCTTGGCTTCGCGTAGCCGTTTCGGGGCAAGAACGACGAAACTGGTCTTCTCTGGTGACGCTTGTAGCCCGACGCGACGAAGATGATTCTCTATCGTGTCAAGGCCGGCTTGCAGCGTGTCTTGTTGTTGGGATAGGCTCGATTCTCTCGTCCAGATTGATATATCATCTGCATATATCGTAAACCCAAGTTGTGGCACCTTGTCAAGTTCGTGTGGGAGTGCTGCCATGACTATATTAAATAGCATAGGCGATAATACAGATCCTTGAGGTACCCCTACCCGGTTCGCCCTTGGTTCGCTGTGACTAGAGCCACATTGAACCGAGTACGTTCTTCCCGCAAGGAAAGCCCGTATAAAGTTGAGCGGTCTCCCACCGAGGCCGAGTTGTTGTGCCTCGCGAATGACTGCGGCGTGGGGAACCGAATCAAACGCCTTCTTGATGTCCACCGTAACAATGGCACGCACGGCTTGGCGTGTGGTTGTTGTGATGACTCCCGCAGATATGAGCGTTAGGCTCTCCTGCGTGCTTAGGCCGGGCCGGAACCCAGTCTGCACGGGGTGGAAAGCCCCGGTCGTCTCAAGGAGCCATTCGATACGCCGCAGAACCATTCTCTCCATGACCTTACACGTGCACGACGTGAGGGAGATGGGTCTATAGTTTGCAAGGTCACCTTTGTCTTTCCCTGGTTTAGGAATGGGAATCACTGTAGAGTGTTTCCAATCTTGCGGTAGTTGTCCTGTCTCCCAGATCTGATTGATCTGGCACAGAAGCTCTTGTCCGATGTGGTCAGGTAAATTCCGTAGCATGTTCGTGGTGACTTGGTCGGGCCCTGGTGCGGTGTTGGCTTTCCCAGAGTGCAGGGCGCTCTCCAGCTCTCCCCTTGTGAATGGTCTGTCCAGATTTGAGTCTGGTGCAAGCACTTCTTGCGCGTAGGAGTCATAGTCAGAGGAGTCGGCCGCCGGTTGCGGAAAGAACAAGTCCCCCGCCATGACCGTCAGCTCCTCTTCCGTCTTTCCCATCTTGAGTGCAAGGGTGCCGGTAGCAGCCTTTGTCCTCTTTTTTCCAAGCATGGAGCGGCTGGTGGCCCAGAGTCGAGCCACCGACGTCTTCTCGGAAAGCGTCGAGCTGTAATCTAACCACCGTTGAAGCCCAAGCTTCTGGGCGTAGACTTTAGCCTCAACCGTCGCTCGCGTAATGTTGCGTCTTTTGATTGGAGTGCGTGGTCCCTTTCTGTAAGTCTGCACCGCTCGCAGGCGGTGAGCCCAGAGCTGCAGCAGGCCCAAATCGGGTGTAGGCGCGTCTTCATCCACTTTGGTCTTGATTGTGGCTTTTTCAATGGCGCACCGAAGTCTTAGATCTAGGGGGCGGCCTCCATAGTCTCGTCCTTCAATGTTTGCCTGAACTTATCCCAGTATATTGTCTTAACTTGTCGTTTTTGCGCTGGCCCATCGCGTGCCTTCCGAGTCAACGAAAATTGAAAAGTGATTGGAAAATGATCGCTCCCCAGTTGTCTGGAAGGCACTTCCATTTGTGATGTTGTATGTAAGGATTTGCTACCCAAGTAAGGTCCGGGGTAGTGTCCTTCTGGCCGGCGCCACCGATCCTCGTCTTGATTCCTTTTTTGTTAGTTAGATGCATCTGGTAGTTGCTCATCTCTTCGATGAGCTTTTCCGCTCCGCCTCCGCTGCTTGCGTAACCCCAAAGAGTGTGCTGTGCGTTGAAATCTCCTCCGTACAACTTGTGGTCCCGTGGGTACAAGTTGTGCAGATAGGCCACCCAGCCGTAGTCTCGTGGAGTACCTCCTCGCCTTGGTCTGTAGTACGCCGAGACGACTACCAGGTTTTGGAGCTGGTACGATACCCTGATGGCAACCACCTCCTGATTCTCAGTGCAAAACTTTGTAGTGTTTATTTGGTGCCGATGCCAGTCCTGGCGAACGTACACCATGGCCATCCCGGGAGGGTCAACGAGGTGTCCGTTCGCCCGCCCTGGTATCGATGGACTTGAGTATGATTCGTACCCTTGGAGTACAATGTTCGTTGTGTTCGTCTCTTGCAACAGCAGGATGTCAGAGCGTTCTGATGGTCTGTCTACGTACCTTGCCTTGAGCTCCGCCGCCCTGCTTCGGAGCCTCCGACAATTCCATTGCAGGACTTTTATCATTTAATGAATGCTCGCAAGGCTTGTAGTACGGCGGTATTCCGTGCTTGCCTTTCGAGTTGTTCTTCAGTGTGCTTCGCAATGGCTTCCGTCTCTGCTCGGAGGTAGAGATAGAGGTTCTTGAAGTCTGGTGGTGCTGCCCCATCGGGCTTCGAGGAATCAGAAGACTGCTTCCCGTTCTTTACTCTATCTGCCCAACTCTCCACTCGGGGGTACTGGAATCTTAATCAGTCGTTCCCGCGGGCCGGGGTGCAGATGTGTTTGCTGTTGCTGCTGCTTGCGAAATCGCTGGTGTTCCTCTCGCATCTTCTTGTTGGTTGCTTTCCTTATGGGACAGCTGTTGCTGGTTGCCAAGTGTCCTGCTTTCTTGCATCCCTGACAGAAGGGTGTGTCTCCAGCGCATTGCATCCCTCCAGTGTCAGGGACGAGAACCATCGCATGTTTCGCCTGGCCACACGTCGTACATACCCCTGAATTGGGGCAGATGTCCTCCTTATGGCCGAGGCAGTGGCAGTTGGCGCACACCACCGCTTTAGGTTTGTATGGGAAAACCCGCTTGTAAATATTCCCGTATAGGATCGATCGCGGCAGATGATCACCATCAAAGGTGATAATTGCCGTGTTGGTCTTGCCAAGCCGGCGCGCTGCAACGATCTGGATCTTATTCGATTCTAGTTCGTTGTTTAGAGTGTGGTCGTCTCTGTCTTGGGTTAAGGAAAAAAGGTCATAAATGACCCCTTGACATACGTATTGCCGTACGTGCGAAACACTTGCACGGGGAGCTCCTTGAGGTCTTCTGCTTGGATCGTTTTGATTTCTTGGATGTGGCGGGCCACTTCCTCGGAGTCAGTACGAATCGAAATGATGTTGGCGTTTTCTAGAAGGTGGAGTGTGAGTGCGACTTTCTTGTCAGGCAGGTATTTACAGCACTGCATCCTGAATGACTGGAGGTATGGCTTGATCGAAGTCTGGCTTCTGGTAAGTCTCACTTTCAGTTCAAAGAATCGATTGAAGGTCTTGTTTGGTGGTTTCAGTACCTCCGCAGGTTCTTCGCGACCTCGCTTAGGCGTGCGCTTGTATGTGACGTGTTTCCACGGATCTCCGGTGTCTTCCTCCGTTTTTCCTTCTAGCGGTGCTTGGCGGTGCGCAAAATCTTGCGCCACCATCTCCGCAACTTCCTTGAGTGACGTCAGGCCTCCATCTGCAGGTGTTGCACCGTCGGTGTCGACGGGGCGCCCGCCGGCATCACCTGATGGCTTCGTATTGGGTAGCGGCGCTGCTTGCGTTCCTTGACCTGGACGGTCTTGGTCCGTAGCCACGCTACCGTGACCTTGGGTAGTACCCTTGGTTTTCTTTGATTTCTTCTTTTTCTTGGGTTTGCTCGTACTCTCGCTATGCTTCTCTACGAGAAGCTTCTTGAGAATTTGTAGTTGAAGCTCGTGGGGTAATCCCTCGAGCAATCTTCTGATCCCGGTCTCTGCCGACAATTCTAAATTGCTTGAAGATGGCTGAGTTCGAGCCTCTTGTAGTGTAGACCTGTTTCCGTGGTCTTCGGAGATTTCCGTATTCTCGGTAACCTCCATGACCTCGGACCACAGACCGATCCTCGGCTCTCTGACCTGGGCTGCGTCAGGTGCTACAATATTACTGAAAGTAGCCTCACTTGCCTGGCTTGCAAAAGGCAGAGGACCTTCTTCCGTCGAAGGCCCAGCTTGTGGGGTGAGTTCCGGGAACTGGACAGGATTCGCCATGTCCCCCGAAAAGAAATTCAGGGGCCATAGGTTAAGAGCAAGAAAAATGCGTCCGAACTGTTCGGCAGCTTCTTCTTTCTCCTCAGCAAGAGGAGTCGACCCAACCCCAGATCTTGGCGAGACGTATTCGGGGAATGTACTGTCAGCTATCAGTATGGTGTCAAATTCGTGGAAAGCGGTAACGCCCGACACCCTTCGCAACCTTTTTGTCACGTGGGATTTTCTATCGGTGGTGAGTCGACCGTCGAAACTTGACTTTTTGTGAACTTCTTCCTTTAATATTTTATATACCAAGCCCAGTGGTTGTCTGTTGACAACAGAGGCATATATAAAATTTTAATCTTTCCACACGCAAAAAAGAAAAGCGAAAATAACAACGACAACACAAGAGTATTTTTGTTGGATCCCCATACAATATCATACGTTTACTGGATTGCCGATTTCCTCAATGTCATACAATAAAAAACCCTATTGAGACCCGATACAATTGAGGTCATTCTAGTCCCATAAAGTAACCTATATTACACTGAATTTCTAATTTTGATAATTCTCTATACTTTTGGCGTTTACGATGGTAGGAGTATGAACCCTTAACTACAGTTTACACTCTCCTTTGGAGTGTGTTGAAAGTCCCTTCGGTTTAAATGTTAGATGGACACGGATTCCCCCCCCCCTCCCCCCGAATTTGTTTTTCAAAGTGCCTACAAAAGATATGCTACACAATCAAAATTAAAATAAAAAGACTTCGCATTGTTTATTTTGCGAGAAGCAGTTTAGATGGAGGTACGCTCGCCCTCATCCCACTGTAGTGGCCTGACTATGGGCTGCTCGGCCGGATACCGTATGCAAATCTAAATTCTCCCTGTAGCGACTTCCGGTGCGTCTAGTCGGCTGTCTGTCGCCGTCTGCTATTCGTGCGAGCTGCGGCGCGTCAGTGTCCGCCATCATCTGTGAGCGTCTACTACTTGTATATTTATTCATCTGCAATACCCTCAAGGACCAAAAGACTTTTTAGAGAGGAGGGGTGCTATGTACAAAGATGGAAACTGCTTCTCAAAATCTGACAAGTTTCTGGATGGTGACGATGTCTTTGGGAAGGTCGTCCCAGTCCCCAATGGCGTCAGTAAAAGGGGTTTGCTGGGATGCTGTGAAAAAACACTGCGGCCGGGCTATTTTATTGCAATGATCGAGTCTCGAAAAAAGATAAGACGGTGGAGAGAGAAGAAACTGATTTAGAGATGGGGAATAAAAAAACTTGATGCAGAAGATATAAGACGGAAGATTTTTCGACGGGGAAAAAAGCGATGGGAGAGAAAGGTTCGATTTTATTTGGGAGACGCTAGAAAAAAACTTCAGTAATCAGACTTGATAAAACGGGCAGCACTGTTTTGGACAGATTCAATATAGCATGATGAGGGTGCAAGATTGATGATGCGTATTCTAATTTAAACCGGACTAGGTAAATATAGAGGAGACGTTTCATGTGAACAAGGGCGGATTTGAAATTGTGGCGACGGAAACCCAAGCTTTTTGTTAGCCGAACTTACAGCGGAATTAATATAAGTTGCCCAGGAACGGTTTGGAGTGCGAAGGACAAAGGGATGCTTATGCACATCGGCAGGTTGAACAGGACTACCATGGAGAGTAAGAGCAGGGAAGGTTTGGAAAGAGGAACGAGACAAGCGCATGCATTTACATTCGCTGGCATCATCTGCCAGTTGAGTACACCAGTTATGAACGAAGTTGAGATCATTTTGTAGTGTAAAAGAATCATGAGGGAGATGTTATTTTCTGGCAAAGGACACAGTCGTCTGCAAGTAGGCACATGGATAAGGATATCTGAAGAGGAAAACCGTTAAAGGAGGAGCGAACGTTTAGCGCCCATTTCTTCGCGTAAACGAGGTCGCTTTTATGACAGCAGCTCAGAAACAGCGGTCTTTCGTTCGTAAACGCTAGAAAATCAAATTTGAAGCTTATAAAACGATTTCTCAATGCCACCTGGTAGTTCGGGGACTGAGCTTCGCTGGAATGTCTCACGGTACTCACCCACACTCACGCATTAGTAACAGAGCCATGGCGCGGCAGTGTCTGGCGGAGGCGCCCGGGAGGTAACATTACAGGTTACCCCAGAAAAGTAACTAAATATCGTTACTTGTTACTCGTTCAAAAGTGACTAAATATGTTACACGTTACCGATTCTCAAAAAGAACGCGTTACTTTACCTCCAAAATCACGAGTTATTTTTCTCGTTACTTCGACGACCAAATACACAACTGGTTTTGTTTCGTGGTCTGTTGTTTCCTTTTCGCTAGTCGTTGCACTTATTAAGTACTAGCTGCCTGTCAAGGTTTTCATCAGTTATGCTTCCTCGGTTCATTGAGAATATATCTCCGACGGCGCTGAAGAGTCGTTCTACTAGTCGTTCTGCTGACCCCTTCGAAAGTGTCGTGCTTCAGGAAGAGCTAATAAAACTGATATTCCCCACTCTCTTTTGCTTTATTCGCTTCTAAGGTTAGACGTTTGTGCAATGGGTTATGTGCCTTCCCGTGATGGCAACCTCCGGGTTTACATTCGGTGCGTACACGATTCTAGAACGCTCAACCAACAAACCTTCAAAAAGTTAGGCGCAAACAAGCTGGTTTTCTTTTCGCTGGGCGAAAAGCATCCCCAGCTGTAGAGTTTGACTGACGTTTTCAGCGATAAACATTGCTATACTGTCCCACTTTTTAGTTGTATTTCGGGTTCCCATCTGCCTTTGTTGCGATAGACGCGTACTTACGTTGGAATTAAAACGAGGCTGTTTAAACGGTCTTGTACACGTTACTCCTCAAAAGTAACGAAATACTCGTTACTTGACCTTAAAAGTAACGAAGTGCGTTACCCGTTCTTTTTAAAAAAAAAGTAACTATATATGTTACTCGCTACCAAAAAAGTAACTCCTTACTAGCAACGCGTTACGTACATGTGTGCCCGGGACCGAGCGGCACTCTATAGACCAACTCAACTCGCTGACGTCATGCTACTGCGGTGGCGCTGCTGTCGGTACTGCGCATGCGCAGACGCTTCAGACTTCCGAATTTTGGTTTCTGTGTCCACGCAATGCCCACATCTGGTGTGGGCAAAGCGGGCTTGTTTGTAAACACCTTGTTGGTGTATAGCGTCCCATCGTGCATGCGGAGAGCGGCCGCAAAGGCTACACATTCGGCACGCCTCGCAAAGTTCTAATTGCCTGAAATTAAACACGCAAACGTTATTTCGTACGTTTTTTTCCGTATTTGTGGCGAAACGACGTTATATTGTTTTGAGAGCTCACCTCAGAGGTGGTAAAACAATAAAAATAGACGACAGGTTGAAAATATATCTACAGGCAGTGGCGGGTATACGATCCAATAAAGTAGAAATAGAGCCGCACCAAAAGCGCATCGTCACGCCGCTCGTCGTTTTTGTGCGTTTCCTATTACCGGGTACTATAGTCACGCACAGAAAAAAAAAAGTAAAATCATAACGCTTTCACTTTTTCTTTTTTTCAAACGCCAGTCCGCAACGTTTTGTTTTTTTAATTTATTTTGGGGGGCACGTGTGTTTCTTTTTTTAACTTGTACTTTTTTTTATTAGAATAAAAGTAAGATCATAACGCTTTCACTATTTTTTTTTTTTCACGCGCTAGTCCGCAACGTGTTTTTTTTTCTGTTCTTAATTTATTTTTTTTTGAGGGGAGGGCACGTATGTTTCTTTCTTAACTTGCACTTTTTTCTTCTAATACAGCTTCAATAATGTTTTCAGGTACCTGGGCCATCCGCTGTACCAGGGACAATTGTTTTCATTACTGCGGAGAATAGAAATGAGAACGGATGTTTGTGGTGTAATGGGTCCGAGTCTGCACACCGCAGTTCGAGTACGCGTGGAGCGAAAGCTTATGCGCTGCACAAAACAGGAATCCTGGGTTCAATCCCCGCCCTTCCCGTTTCGATCTGGACGAGCATCGTACCGGCGTGAGGTCGCGTATAATCACTTCGGCGTAGCAGTCGTGCTGCACTGGCTGAACTTGTCATCTACAGCAGATGTCATTCCGACGTCCATTGAGGCTGACACTTCCGGCCGTCGAAACATGCGCGCAACACGATTTGTATGACGAATAATTGATGCTGTACCGAACATGTCTTCATAACGGTCTCGTAGATTGTACATTCAAAAAACACCCACCCCCCCCGAAAAAAAAACAATGGCGAGCGCTTTGACGATACATTTTTTGGCGTTGTCTCCAGTGGCGCCGGCGGGTCAGTAGCATCGTCTGCTCTGCCGTATCCGCCAGGAATGCGGCAACCTGAGGCCCTAATCTGGACACTCGGCGAAAAAGTCGGCGAGAAACCTGCATGGCGGCTATGATTGGCCGGATGCCAAGGTCAAGTGCGGCGTTGGCCAATCACGTCCGCCGGATTTCTCGCCGACTTGTTCGCTAAGCGTCCAGATTAGAGACCCCGGAGCAGGCCCATGGCCAGGAATTCTTTTCGGAAGGGGGCCCGGCACTTGCTGCTGCCACGACTTCCAAGCATTGGAAGAGGGGAGGGGGGGGTTTGAAAGATTTCTGGAGCAAAAGAGACGATGTGTCTATGATTTGCGGGCTCGTCACCATTCGGAAGGCTTCTATAATCTTCCTCCCAACGCGGCCTTGAAGATTTACCAGCGTCATCGTGGCGGCAAAGTCAGAAGCGCAGCCGCCATATTCCCGTGTTTGTGTGTCCATTGGGTGCCGACTCTTCGGTGCGACGTCCTCTACTTCTTTGTGGTGCTCCCGGAGACGGTCGGTTACGCAGCGACCCGTTCGGCCGATGTATTCAGCGCCGTAGGACATGCCTGGGCATGGAAAGGGGTCCATATATCGCTTCGTCGTAAACTCGTTTCGTGGAATTACGTTTCGTGAACAACGTTTGATGGACACACGTTTCATGGACACGCGTTTCGTCGATACAAAGTTACTGTTTAAACAAATGGTTTCGGAAAACTGTAACTATGTGAAACACCGTAAAAAATGGTTGTACGAAAAGATGTCTTGCAAGGTGGTTACTTTGATTCTACCTTTACCGCGAATTTACATATACCTGCTTAGACTACGTTGATTGATCTTTTTTTTTATGTACATAATTTGAAGGCCAACATCCACACTGCCTGTACACTCTTAATCTGGGGCCGGCAAACGTCACGGCCATAGCCGTGACGTTCAAAGTTTTCAGGACTTAGCCGCGAACTGATCCGGCCCCGTCAAAATAGCCGTGTACAACGTCACGGCTGGAGTGTGCCCCTCCCCTCTTTCATGGTTCGAATGGCTATATAGGTGGCTCCGTAGGCGGCCCTGTAATATTTGGCGGCCCGTTTCTGCAGGGCCGGCAAAAACGGGCCGGCTATGCGCATAATAGCGGAAAAAAACACTCTGCTCTCCGCTAGATGGCGGCAGTTGCGGCCGCCCAACGTGCCCCGCGGGCGCAGCCAGCGGGGCACGGTAATTTATCTTCTCGGTGTGCGAGGACGACGAATTTTGAATGTACGAAGTCCGAATCTAATCGGAAGCATCTGCGGGTGACGTTTGTTGTGATATCATGGTGATGGCAGCCTATGTTAGAGTGTGCGTCGAAGCCGCGGGACAATGAGTTAGTTCTTCAGGATGCTCACGTCGAAGGATATCAACGGAATTCAACGCGGGCGGTGTAACCATGAGGGAACATATGAATGCGATGGCGTCGCACGGCCCGCTGATCAGGCGGCTCGACCAGCGCGACCAGCACGACCCCCACCTCTGGGCCAACTTGGCTGGTGCTGTTACTGCGGGCACAGTCCTCTTCAGCACAACCGACTGGGTAATTATGTAGCTCACTGTCTAATAACGGAATAGAGTCAAGTGTTGAAAGAGTTCCTAGCTAGTAAGTTTTGTTCTCGCCAAAAGAGGACATCTTGGACCCTGTCCTGGACGATACAGGTATCTATACCCAATATTTTTATATTCTAAGAAGCACGTTTGGAATCGCCTCTTTTCAAATTATTCGGATAGCAGCTGGCGTCGGCGGTGGAGAGCGGAGAACAGGTTTACTTCATTTCACCTTAGCATGGACTTACCACAACGGCTACACGCGCGGACTCTTCGCGTTTGACGCCGGCTCGGCTGCGCACAAGCACTCGTGGAGGGTGACTATTTGTAAAGTAATCGGTTCACAGTCGCAGCCCTTACAGTTTGCCTATGTGAAGGTGAGGCAAAGAAAGCTAACTGCCAATGCCTCAACGGTGGCCACCTGCATTTTACAGCGACAAGGTGTAAATAGTTTATAGGAGGGTACTTTTCTCTTGCCGAAGTGTCCGCCGATACAGCACGGCGTATACGGCGCACTCATCGGCTTGCCGTCCGAGGTATATAGTCGCGCGTCTCGGCCGGCGTCGACGATCGCGTTAATCATAGGAGGACGGCCACACAAGGAACATTTGTACTGAAATGGATGATGAATGTAACATCTAGAATACAATAAGTTTGTCCTTGTGTGTGCACCCTCCTTTACTCACGCGACCGTCGACGTCGGCCGCAACGTTTTTTCTGTGTGAATGAGCCTTCAGGGAGACTCGCGTCCCTGCGCCAGACGTCCAAGCGTGACATGTGAGGACAATCTCCGTCCACCGCATCGCAGCGTACGAAGTACCGCTGTCCGCAGTGAAGGTGTGCCACACTGATTGCTTTAAAGTTTAAAGCATGTTGAGCTCTAATCATACGCGCCCGGAAGCGAGAAAGACAGCCAGCAGTTCTACGCACATCCAAGCAAAGAGAATATACTCGGTTGTCTGCGCCTCAGATGGCTTCATTCCAGCTGTCGCTGTCCACCATCTTACGCAAAAATTTTACCAATTTTTTATAAGTTTGTGCTCATGATGTAACGAAGTATACATGTGAGATCTTATTTCAGGCACAAAGTTAAAATCAAATTTGGATTATTTATAAAAAAAAATTTCTGTTGGTGCAACTGCGCGAACCGCAAGTTGCACACATTTTTGTCCTCTTTTTATTAGCGATTGAAACGTCTAAGGCGAAAACTGACCTTTTCCAACCTATCGGAGTCAGCATGCCTGACTCCTTCGCATTTCCCTACGTCTTAAGCTACTGAATCTAACTTTTTGGTGACACTCTAAGAATAAGCTTTTATCAGGCTAACTGAATTTAAGAAATGTATTGTATTAAACAATATTTTTGAAAAAAAATGTCAAACTATCTTTTCTACAATACTTGACGCAGTTTAGCAAGGTCTTAACCCTGGCCTGAGCATACTTCTAAATTTAGTATTTACAGAAAGTTAATTATTTAAAATCTTTGACACCATAATTATCCGAACGTCAGATTTTAATAATTTTCCTATCAAACAAAATTAGCTTTTTATGTGCGACGTGTAGTTTTTGAGCAACGATTTAGCCGGTGTTTTCATGACGCAGCCTGTATGGTATAGCCATGGACCTGTAGATCCTGGCAAGTAGAAAGCCTCAGCTCCCCTTCCTGGTTGCGTCAATATTTACTGTTTTGTTCCCACTCTTCAAACTGCCGCCAGAGCTACAGGGTCTATTCATACGACGTCAGACTGCTTTTTAATGTCGAGTAACTACACACAAGCATGGCCGCCGAAAGCAAATGCGGTTATCTAATTGGCGAATTTGTTTTGCCTTATTTTGTTTTCTGCAGAGTTTACGAATAAACGTTAAGTTAGCGGCCATGTTTGTGGCCGATGACTCAGCATCTGAATAGACTAACGTTCAGCAAGCTACTTTCTAAAAAAACCTATGGTTTGCTAAATTTTAAAACGTAATTAGGATACAAGACCTGTTCTCTCTTCCTTGTTTTCTTATAATAAAATATTGAAAATTCTTAATCGCTGCAGCATCATGCCTTGACGACAGAGGCAACTGGCCTTCGGACGTGCCGCGGAGACCCGTCTTATGGCATGAAGCTCCGGCAGACTGCAACACACTTGGCTCGGAGAGCGCACCTGCAACTGTGGCGGGTCCTAGTTCACGAAGTGTGTCAAGTGAAAGCAAGGCCATGCTTCCACCGATGTTTCAGCAAGTGACACAAGTTTTCATATACTTTTCTTTTTTATTGTTTGAAAGTGGTATTTATTGCAACAAAGCACCACCTGTATCTTACGCTGCGCATCTAATTTAAAGAAATAAATGGATTGTTTACCTGCGGACCCACTGTTCTTTTAAATGTTTGGAATTCATCGGCCTTGCCCTTAAAACAATTCCTGTATATTTACTTTCCCCTAGAGCACTCGGGAAGTCAATCGCTAAATTATACAAATTGAGCTCGGTAATGATTTTCCAATATATTTTGCGACTCAAAAGTAAAGCTGCGACGTGACTTCTCACAAGAAGACGTCAGGCTCAGTACCACGTCACAGCTTCGATTTTACGGTGAAATTTTCCTGTACTTCTCATTCGCCTGGCTTTCTTCATGGATCACAGTCCTGGACCCTCCGAGATACTCTGCGGGGAAGTGCACGACGGGACATTTTTATAGCCAGCAGAAAACGGGCCACCTAGGAAACAGGCCAGCTAAAAAACGGGCCCGCTAGAAAACGGGCCCGCTAGAAAACGGGCCCGCTAGAAAACGGGCCAGCTAGAAAACAGGCCAGCTAGAAAACGGGCCAGCTAAAAAACGGGCCGGCAAGATCCAACTTGTCACGGCAAATTTTGGGGCCACCTAAAAAGGGACGGCAAACGGGCTGGCAATTTTAGGCGGCCCCAAAATTTGCCGTGACAAGTTGGATCTCATTTGTCACGGCTATAGGTGGCTCCCTAGGTGGCCCCAAATTAAGAGTGTACCACCGTATCGTTCGCTGATACCCCTCAACAACCGCTTCATTGCTTCTGCTGTTTGAAAACTTCTCGTATCAATTGTACTATGTAGAGCAGAAAATAAAGAGTGCCTCCTTGAAATGTTCATTGTTTAAATAAATTACCTGTGATGGCCGTCCAGTGGTGCGCACTTCGCGAGAAGCCAATTAACAAAATACTATGGGGGCCCCCAACTTTAAAAACGAAACAACAAACCCCAAACTTAAAGAGTGGTTAGTTACCCCATCTGTGCTGAAAGGACGCTTTTACAAATTTAAATAATTATTTGGAAAGCTTTCACTCTTTTAAGATTATTTGATTGTCAATATAATTTACATTCTGTTAATAATCTATTATAAGTTTAGTTATACAATGTGTTTTTATTGACACAAGGCCTTCGATCATGTGGTTTTGCGATTACCACAGCTCACTTCTTACTCTACAGTGGGCAAACTAAGTATGATAAACAGTGGTCGAAAGGCCTTAACGTGCGATGCACCGGAAAAGGTGATCACGTGGTGCGGTTGGTGCCGGAAACGCAGCTTTCTAACTTTGACCTTTGACACGGCGTGGTGCCACCTTCGCGCAAGGCTTGGTGCGCATTCATCCAAACGTTGCCGCGTCGGCCTGATTCAAAAGACGCCGAGTCGATGCGCTGAAGTCGCATTCGTGGAAACGCGGCCCTGTACACGTGCTTCTGAGCTGACAGTGGCAAGCCTGCACCTGTACGCTGGAAGCGCAGTTTGCACTTCTACGGCGAAGTTGTTTGATTATTCATTGCACGCGCAAACACACACACGCGCTCACACATCCACACACAGACGCACGCACATACACGCGCCCAGGCACACACATGTGTTCGCGCTCACGCACAGGCGCGCACTGACCCAGTTTTGTTGTAACGCGCATCCGCTTTTCTAGGAGTGCCTTTACGTTCTGCTATCGCATCCGGTCGTAGTGCGCTTTATGAAATAGACGCTTTGCAGCGGCTCTGAATGGGCGCCGCCATAACCGATTTTAAGTTTCTGTTTTCTTATATGTTGATCACTTCGCTCCATCCTTACCACAGCAGGACACCTGACTGGCATTTTGGATTCGACTGTGTCCTTCTCCACAGCATTGTCCTTTGTGGAGGCTCGTCAAAGACCGCTTCGGTGGCTTGATATCTTGGGAAGACGAGATAAGGTCAGCAATGGCGGCTCTCATCTGGCGCGGGTGCAAAGCGTCTATATTCACTTCACTGGCTCACATCCGTTCAACTACGACCGGAAAGGCAGCCGCAACCACTCCTCTCAAGCCGCAGCTGTACATGGATGCTACGGGCCAGACCTGGTTTTCAGCGGCCATGGATGAACTGGACACCCTGCAAGACTTTTTTAAGAGCGAGTATAACGAAGATCACCAGTACCTCGACCTTGGTTGCGGGACGGGCGACATCACGCGTGACGGCCTGTTGCCCCGATGTCTGCCTTGCCGAAGGATCGTCGCCGTCGACGTCTCTAAATACATGGTCGACTACGCGAGAATGAATTTCCCCCATCCAAAGATCACGTACGACGTCCTCGACATCGTTGGGGATGACGTGCCAGGATTCGTGAAGCGGTATGGCCAGTTCGAACGCGTCTGCTCGCTCTTCTGCTTCAACTGGGTGAAGGACCAGGAAAAGGCGTTCAAGAACGTGGCCGACGTGATGAAACCAGGAGGGAAAGGCTTCTTTCGATTTTACGCCGCCAGCCCGCACATGCGATTCCGCCGGAAGTTGGCCACAATGGATCGCTGGAAGAAGTACGCTGAGGTGAGGCTAGACTAGTGACACGAAAGCAAAAGCCATACCGAAAACTGTTCAAGTCAGACCCACGACTCATATTTGCTGGCGAAATACAGCTACGATATTCACTTACAGGGACGAAAAATAAACAAGCTCGCTTGACATGAATCGGCCACGGCATGTTTAGAAAGGAAGTAGCATGCATCGCGAACTGAATGCAGAAAAACGGTATGAACCTTGGCCAAAGTAATTTTGTGTTCTAGTCATACCTCGAAGTCCCGACATTTTACGCCAACTTGCTTCAGTGCGCACGCGCAGTTGCTTGCATGATTCTAAGCAAGAATTTTGAAAGGAACAAATCGCCGTCTTTTATTTCTAAAGTCGCCATACCGAAATCACGTTCGTGCTCTCGTCCTCATGTGTGTCATTGTGCATGCGTTGTAAGTTGGAATACGGATATTTAAACGGACAAAACGACGCCGGAATCTTCTGAAATGTTTACAACTTATGTAACGAGTAGACCCCCGAATTCTTCCCCCTATACTTGAATCCAGAGAGCACAATTTTGTATTCAGGGTATATCTCGAAAAAAACGATGAATATTTGTCGTAATTGTTCCCTACCAGTAGCTTAAATTGGTGAACCTGGCCGCTGTGTCAAACGTTAATTTGCAGTTTAAAATAGTATCGTAACCTTTAATTAAGTTGTAAACTCCCATCATGGTGCCGATGGCTTGTTCGGATACACCCTCGCTCTCCGAAGTTCCTTCGTTACATATACCACCCAGCAGTGCACTCGAAAGTGCAAAGTCATCTGTTTTCTTGTCAGGGCCATCGCTATCCCGCCCCAGCGCACATTGGGCACATAATTACACTCCCTGTTAACAAAAGGACGTCCACCTATTTTGTCGCAAGAGCCCCATTCCGAAAGCGATCAGCCTTATCATTGATCGGCTTAGTAATTAAGGGGATTAACGAATACATCGCGGGGCACTGTTTATACACACTCCGACCGAAGGCGACGTTACATTTCGATGGAGCATACAATTTATATCGAGCATCCCCAAGAGTGCATCGTCAACGCGCTCATCGTCTTTGTGCGTTCGCCATCCCAGGCTATAAACCCATCGCGCACAGTGAATACCCCATTATCCCGCTAGGTGGCGCAAGCTGCCGCCCTTTACAAAGGATATAGCCATTAACATCCATCCAACCATCCATCCCAAAAACTTTTTTTGTGTGTGCGCATTTGTTTTTTTCCAATATAGCAAGGGCACAATGACGACGAGCGCCGTGACCTTAAAGTCCAGGCGAAAAAATTACGAGTCATTGAGTTGTGGACGCATGCGCGGCGTCTGATAATTCGCATTAGACAGCTACTGCGCACGATAGACCAACTCAACTCACTGACGTCACGCAACTGCGGTGGCGCTTCTGTGGGTACTGCGCATGCGCAGTCACTTCACTCCTCCCAAATTTGGTTTCTGCGCGAGCGAAGTGCACACACCTGGTGTGGGCAGAGCGGGACTGTTTGTAAACATTGTGTTGGTCTATTCGCGTTCCACTGCCCAGTTTAGACAAAGATGGCAGCGCGCAGAATGCGGTTATTGGGTGGTCTATATATCCTCAGGACGCCCGGGAGTATTCTGTATATGTATACGTTGAAAGACAGGCCACGCGTGTGCCGCTGCAATCAGTCTTCGTACGAGCACTTCGGACGGTTGTCTTAGAGACTTTTGCGTCTTTTCTTGGACCTATATGCTACCTTGTGCACGCAGATCTGCGAAGGCTGCATTCCGCCGAGCGTGGCGTTAGTCGGCAAGGAAGCTCTCTTGTCCCACCTATCGGGTCTTCTCAAGGCCGCCAACCTGACTCCGGCAATTTGCGAAGTGAAACGAGAAACACCTACGTACTACACCGGGCTGGAGCACCTTATCCGTGAGCATCCCTTCGTCAACATTTCGGAAGAATACGGCGCCGATTGACTGGTTGAGGCTTCTGACGCCGGTGAAAGTTTTGTATCGGGTGTTAGGCGGCGTGTTCGCCTCTAGATTGAGGTTGTTTTACAGACATTCAATCAAAAAAAAAATAATGCTCATGTTTTTTTTTACATTATTGTGGTAAGGTCTTGCATGAAAGGGATTAGACGAACAATATCGGAGGCTTTTGGAGAGAAAGATGTGCATGGAGAGGAATCGGGGAGAATCGTTGAAGTTTTATGCCAAGCTAACACCTCGTATCTTTTGCATTTTACCCTCAGAGGAGCTGATGAACATGAATCCCATGAGAAATTACCTGACAAAACAAGAGGAGGCGCTTCTTCTCGAAGATGTGACCGTGGAAGCTACCCGGCTATGGACGGAAAGGGAAGCCGGTAGTCCTTCTCTGGACCTCGATGTCTTTGTAGTGCTGGCGATCAAGCCAGTACTGTAAGCGCGCAAGAGGAACGACTGGTCATGGGCGTGCATACCAGAGGCTCTGGAAGAGATGCCTCGCCGTCTCAAAGCAAACAAATAAAACATTTCAGTGATGTGATTGGTCGGAGTCATTCTGGAGCACCCTTTGACCAGCGGAAGGTCATTCTGGAGCAGCAAAAATAACTTTTGGAGCATAAGCTCACACACTTCATTTTCATTCATATCACAGCGAGTATTATTTAAAGATTTCTGTGCTGGCCTGTCGACTTATTTTGCCTTCCAACTTCTGTGAAACTTTTTGTTAGCATCCATTGCATGACAGTTTGAATTCCTCAAAGCAAGAATAAGTTGTTTAGTTGCGCGTAGAAGCACAAAACACGGCAGCAAGGTGCTTATTGATGAAAGACAGTATGAGCTGCAGTTCATGTTTATTTTAGGTTCAAAATCAAGGGTAAAAAAATTATATATTCGAATGAATTAGTGCTAAAATAAAAATAATTTAGGACACCCATATGAATGTTGTCTTCAGGATTCAAGAGGCACGAATAAAACTGAATTATTAAAGTCAAATAACAAAAAAAATGTTTTTGTCATTAGACTATAAACATGGATGATATTTTATATACGGAACTTCATGACAAGAAAAATCAGCCCGTGAACGATTTATTCATTCATTCAATCATTCATTTCTTTTCCGTGCTCATGAACGGCGAGTATTCTAAGTAATGATGCACATAGTCAAAAGGAGTACACACAAGAAATCTACGGCACTTGCAACAAATAATATCTATTATGGGGGAACAGGAAATGGGTAACAGTTAAATATCAGCCATTGAACGCCTAAACGCTTGAACACTTGAGTTGAAAATGTCGATGCTGGTTGTATTGAACTTGTTATAATAATGTTGGATGCGGTTCATGGGACTGGAAAGGTTGATTTTTATTTTTTTTAACTGGGAAAGTTGGATTTCCCCTCAAAAGCACTCGCGGCACATATATATTAATAGCTGATGTGAGGGTTGAACAAGCAATGGGACCATAAACGCATTTATACAAAAATATTAGATCGTGCTCAAGTCTTTTCGAGCTTAGTGTAGTACAACCACGTCGTTTTAAAAGCCTGTCATACCCAGAATAAACACTGCGGCCAATGTAGCGATCATAAATATTACGAAAAAAAAACAACGTCTCTGCACGTTTTCGATTTTTGCCTGGTTTGCACTATCAATACCATTCCAAACAACCGACCTAAATTTAAGCTTGCTACGTACTAATGACAAATACAAAATGGATGCACAAGCTTGCGGCTAAAGAACACGCCAGGGCTACTGTACAGCATGCCTGCGACGACACAGCACGTTATCTGGGAGTGCTCCGAGCACGCTGCGGCTCGCTTCGAGGCCTTGGCTGACACCCCGGTAGCATACCAACCTAACACCTTTGAGGACTGGGTGATCCCACAAGACAAGCCGCCGCCTATCAGTGCGGCTCCAGTGGAATCAGCTCTGCAGCTTCTTCTACGCGGACGGCGAACCAGCGTGGCTCTTGCCCCGATGGCCATCGGTGACTGCGAACTCCCTTCAATAATCCCATCGCACGGTCGCGGTTCGGAGCATTTGGCGACGTTTTGCAACACCCCATAGTGAAACGGCCGTCGGACGCTCTCAGGCGCGTCAGTGTGTTTTTGTAGCGTGAGCTACACTGGCCGAGGTTGAGCAGTTTCGCGTGGCTCTCATAATGAGCCGTGCTCCGTGCTGCGCAAGCGCGAGGAGCAGTGACGTCACACGGCGCACAGCTGGCGGGGCGGAGCCGCCGTCGCCGCGGGCTCCGCCACCACCGTGCGCGTCTCGCCGGTCTGCGCAAGAGCGAGGAGCGGTGACGTCACATGGCGCACAGCTGGCGTGCCGGAGCAAGGAGCCGCCACCGCCGCGGGCTCCGCGCCACCGCGCGCGCCTCGCCGGTCTTCTTATTCGAGACGTCATAGCCTCAGCAGACGCACAGGCGCCGCCGCGTCCCCAGCTGTCCGCCTCCGTTGCGCAGTAGCCAAGTCTGAAGCTGCACCGAAGCCTCTTGATAGCGCCTCTCATTTTGTGCGCATAAGCTCACGCTACGTATATCCTGGCATTGCCGAGCTAAGCCACCGCAATTTTGTTTTCTGCTGCAGCGGATGCTTTAAGCAAGAGCAGCCATGTATGGCATCAGTTCTCCCACGTTAGTTTTTCCTCTTTCGCAAGTCTCCTCTCTCTCTCTCTCTGTCTCCGTATGGCATTAAATAAAGACGTTTTCTCAACTCAACTCAACCCAATGCACAAGTTGACGAAGAAAATTCACGCGTTATTCTCGAAATAACACCTAGCGTCCGATAGGCAGCAATTGTAATGTTGGAAACATGTTTTTTGAATGAAAATGATGAATCAATATATACTCCTAAATCTCTTGTGCATTAGAACCCTACGCAGAGGTAAGTTCTCAAGATAGTAACAAAAACTTATGATTTCCAATTTCTTAGAAAAGGACATAACTACAGTGTTTTTTGTTTGTGTTAACAGATTGCTGCAACACCAATGGTGCACAGCATTAACATCCTCGGGTAGCATTTTACAGTCATAGATGGATGACACCTGCCTAAACAGTTTGATGTCGTCAGCATATTGCAAAATATGTGAATGACGTACACAAGAACCCAGATCATTTATAAAAACATTAAATAAAATTGGCCCTAGTATGGACCCCTGTGGTATAAAGCCCCTTTATACGGAAAAGTAGCGACATCCTTTGAAGAATGCCGCCCGCTATCTTGGGCAGATCCAGGCGGCGCTACTGTCGACGCGCGGGTGTGAAAAAACAAAACATAACGATAAAAGGTGTGCGTGTCAGACCTGGAGGGAGGAAGGAATGCCCTATGCGCCTATGCTGTCGGAGTGCAGGGAATGCTATGAGCTCAAAAAAGCAAAACAAAAAGATAAAAGGTGTGCGCGTCAGGGGGGGGGGGGGGAGAAGATGTCGCTACCTTTCTTATTCAGGGGCATTACTGTGGTACACCAGAAGACGGCACATAAGGTCTCGAATGATGTCCTAATACTCGAACGAAGTATTTTTTCCCCATCAGATAGTTTGAAAAAAAAATTGCAAAGCTCCGATATTTATTTTATATGTCCCCAATTTATGTACGAGGATCAAATGATTTACCAAGTCAAACGCCTTCAACAGATCAAAGTATACGGCATCCACCTGCCCACGCGGATCGGCAATTTGGCGAAACAAAGTCTAAAAGTGACACTAGATTGGTCTTTACAGACCTGCCAGAGAGGGGACCATGTTGTGAAATGCAAATTGTACATTAAAAAAATTGTGACAAATATTTAATCAAAACGATTTCAAAAACTTACGAAAAAGCACAGACCAAGGATACCGGTCTGTAATTCTTTACGTCAGCGGTCTTGCCACCTTTGTGAACAGGCACAATGACAACATTTTTCCAAAGCTCGGGAAAAGTAAAACTTGATAGAGACAAGTTGAAAATATGCGTTAATATTGGTGTAAAAATTGAGGAAGAACCTTTAACAGTAAAGCATGGGATGCCATCAAAAGCCACTGATAGCTTGGGTTTTAGTCTTTTTACCGCAATCTCGATTTCAGCGTTTTGAAAAGACGTAATCGACAGGTTATCATTATACTTGTTACTATCATCTGGCGTGCATGACGCGGCTTGGTTTGAAGAGTAAACAGATTCGAAATAATCAGCGAATGCGTTTGACCCACATGCAGGTTCATTCAGCCCTTTACCAGATGCGTCACACAGGCTTATCGCAGAGGAGGACGTGGTCATGCGATCATTGATGCACCGCCAGAAATACTTGGGGTCGCGGTTTAACCTGCATTCAACTGACTCTCGATAAGATTCTTTGTCCCGCTTGATTATATACTAACGCTCGTGATTTGGAACACTTAATATACCAGAACTCTGCTTGTTTGACCTTATCTTTCCTATGATAGTGCAGTTTTTTTCTAAGCTCGGACCCAAGCTCGTGCGAAAACCAATGAGAATAGCGGGATGAACTACGACACTTTTGGAACAAACATCTCGATGGCGTTCTTAATACAGTTAGTAAGTAACTCAACAGCAAAATGTACATTACTTATTTCATATACCGGTGCCCAAACAACGCTATATAAAATGTGAAAAGGCCAAGATAATTACCCGTATTAAAAGCGAACGATTCATAGCTTGGATGCTTTGCTTTCTTGTAGGAAGCGTTGAAAGAAGCAGAGAAGGGGACGTGCCACTCATCGGGGTGAACAAGGGGCTTAGACACCGGTGCGAAAGTATGAACGTGAAAGTTCACTAGAGCGAGTTCCAGTACGTTTACCGCCGGGATCTGAAAACTATTTAACTGCTTCAATCCTAGATAGTTCAAAGAATAGAGTAGAGTGTTCACCTTAGATGTTACACAACCAGAAGTAGAGAAGGGGTGCTCTAAATTCCAGTTTATATCGGGGACATTAAAATCTCCTAGAATAAGAATACGGTATTTTTCTACGTCTAGTTGATCACAGAGAAGATTCATTTGTTCCGAAAATCCGGTGACATCAAGGGTCGGCGGGAAGTAAAACGTACCAATGAGCAAGTTGGAGTCAGAAAAAGTTATTTCCACCCAGACAGATTCATCGCTAAATTCAAGGTCAAATCGCCGTACCACCTGCAAATGTTTTTTTAACAGCAATAAGTACACCACCTCCGAAGTTCGCCGACATGCCTTCATAATTCCGATCTCTACGAAATACAGTATATGCTGGAGGAAAGTAATCAGATGATGAAAAAGAGCTGTTCAACCATGTTTCGCTTAATGAAATTATGTCGTAATCACTCACAGCTACATTGTTATAACAGGTGTTGGCCTTAGTACGTAGTCCGCGAACGTTTTGATAGAATACAGAACACTCCATAAAGAAATGACACTTTTTTTTGTTAAGTCGGCATTGCAGTTGAAGTATCTTCATCAACCCTTAATGGCCCAAAACATTGTCTAAAGAACGAACCCATGGGCCAAACGTCATCAGTATTGATTTTTTCGAAATCCTCCTCGTTTACAGAGATGTGAAACGACGAGTAGCTGTCATGTTTGGCTTTCAATTGGGTACACGTAAACGTTTTATCTCCTAAGATGGGAGCAAGCACAGCCTCAACATCACAACACGCGGTGGTCGGGTGAAGACGCGAAACAAAGAGTGCTTTACGCCTTCTTGGTCTTGTAACCGATCTCGCCGAACTCGTTAAGATCATTCCCAAGCTTCTATCTACCATTTCATTCGAGTTAGTGTTAATTTACCCTATTAACTCTAACATCTAACAGATATACACTGTATAAAGGGGATAACTAAACAAGAGAGTTGACACAAAAATGAAACCAATAAAAGAGTCCATGCAAATATTTTCGCAATATCCAAGTAGCCTTCCTAAATCTCGAGTTTGAAAAATATATATTGTGAGAATATTGCAGTTCTTTACGTACCATAGCCAGAGTTTTATTCAGAAATCGTGTATCACGTCCCGCTTTGGAGGAGTTCTCTCCTCTTAGCAGGGAGGTGCGCTGCGGCGAAGCAAGACACGCAAAATCGGAACTCCTATGTTGCGGTGTTCGTGTGCGGTGAGAAGCAGACCCGAAGTACAGAATGAATCTATACTTCGTTTCAGATCAAGTCCAGAAACAACTGACGCTACAAGCGCGAGCATGCGGCCCTGAGCGGTGCTTGCACTGCAAGAGCGCGCTGCCCGACTCCTGCAAAACGAACGGCACCTAGCGGGAAAACACTGAACTGGCCGGAACAGGTCCTTTCGCGATTTCTGCTCGTCTCTTCTGGCTTCCGTGTTTACATGTTGTCGGTGGTTTGCGCGAGAGAACAGTTGTACCGGTGACTGTGTCGTAACCGTAGTATCGCCTTGTGACCCAGGTTGCTCTGCACGCGACCTATGGAACCGCGTGAGTCAGACATTCTGCGTTTATCAACGTTCCTCAGCACCGTGGAAGGACAGTGGGCAGTCCTTTCCTCGTTTCCTCGAAGAAAGTCAAGCCTCTGGAAGCGCGCTTACCCCAACACATCGCCGCAGGTTCGAAACGTGGAGAATAAAAAGCGGGGCGAACCATTTGGAGTCCAATTCCCGCTCGCTGATGCTCCAGCGTTGTGCGTTGAGCTGGCACATGGCACGGCACGACCTGGATTCGACCGCCATATTTGCCCGATAGTGGCGTCCCCTATAGGTCGCTGGAGTCGCGAATAGGAAGTATTCACTGGCGGCCATAGCTGTGTGCGCGACTGCTGAGCGCGTGCTGATGGCGAGCTTCCACAGTTCTTTTGCAACGTGCATTCCGCACCATCAAGATTGCCGGTCTTAGCAGCCTATTAATGTGAGCTCGTTCTGAGCATGCGCTCTAAGGGTGGACGACGACGAAGCGCTCGATCTGCAAGACTTGTTTTTCTTACCTCCTTCGAGAGCTATTCGCAGCGCCCAAATTAAGGGGCCTTCGCGCCCGAAGGGGCCACATGGACCAACGAGGACCTCCCGTCACCCTTCGACCGCCAATGTTCGACCCGGGAGGGACAACTTCAGTGATTTCCGAACCTGGTGTCATGGACACCGCACTAAGCCTATCACCTGAAATGGGAGGCACAAACGCTCAAGCTACCAATACAGGGACAACTACGGCCACATCGGGCCCAATAACGGAAGGCATCCAGAACATGCTGACCCAAGAAACCCTTGGCAAATTGGGCCAAATAGAAGTTGTCAGAGAAAAATGCACAGGTCAGCTGCAGGGAACCCAGCCCGCCGGCCTTCAGACCCACCAAAGATTACCACCACCGGAGGTGAGCCAACTTTTTCAAGTTCTGGCAGGCGTGATTGAACGCCAACCGGCGATCCTGGAAGCTCTGCAACAATTTGTTGCGCGATTTGTGCCGCTACCACAAGAAGTCCTGAATGACCCGCCCCAGCATAAACATAAAGACCCAAGACAACACCCACGGTCTAGACAAAATAACGATAGGTCCCGGTCACCCAGGAGACCAACCACTGGGGACCGCGAGGCAGAGTCCTATCAAGGAGTACAACAAATGGAAGATGATGGCCGCTTCCCATCGGCAAACCCGAAGCCACAAGATGACGGCTGGGCTTCTCAAGCTGGCGCGTCGACGTACAACACGTCCCAAGGACTCACGCCGGGTCAATTCGTACCATCGGCACCGCTAACTGCGACGTCGATCTCCCAGACAGACGACGACCAAGAATGGCCGCTCCCAGGCGCTTCCTCGCAGATAAGAAAACGAAGCCCACAAGCAACGGAGAAAGACGACAAATCTATACCGGGGTCACTTCCGGTACAAACTGTGGTGCTTCGCTCCGTGGGAAAGAAAGAAGTTGGTGAATTCACTGGAAAAGAAATCCGCGATGCTATCCAGCATGCCGGCATCCACGCTCAAGCAGACTACAGCGTCCACCGGAATGAGAAAGCGAATGTCTTATCCATCACCACCAGGGCAGGGACCCTAACATCACAGAAAAGCTCATGACAATAACAGAAATCCGCAAGGGGGACGAAGACAACACATTCCAACCATACAAGGCCCTCGCCGGAAACGAGTGCCGCGGTGTTGTGTACCTACGCGGTCAGGGTAATGAGGTGTCTCCTGCACAACTCCTGGAGGATATCGTGTGCAGAACCCAGAAGGTGGTAGCAGCGCGCCCTTGGGGAAGAAGGGCAACGTGATACTCGTGACATTTCAGGGCAAGACTTGTCCTAAACGGGTGGCGTACATGCATGAGGTCCTCGCCGTTCGTGAGTACCGCCCGAGACCACTAGTCTGCTTTCAATGCCATGCAATTGGCCACAAAATGGACGTGTGCCCACGGAAAGGTCAGCGCTGTGGAACGTGCGGCTCCGAGCACGATGGTATGGAGGAGTGCACGAAAGATCCAAAGTGCGCAAACTGTGATGGGGCCCACGTGGCCACGAGCAATGAATGTCCAAAGCGCGCAATCCCACCGCGGCGCACCACGAATAAAACCACGAGAACGGAGGAGAGAAGCAAAAAGCCCAAGCCCCCACCACCTGCAACTGTACCGGTGAGCCAAGATGCCGGCGTGTCGTATGCAGCAGTGACAATGGGAGCATTCCAACCCACTTCATTATTGACGCATCCACCCCAACAGATGGACATGCCAATGCAAATCCTACAGCTTCAATACGCGGGATTTGCGCGAGTTGAAAAACAACTGTCCGAGCTCACGGCGGCCATCCACAAACTCATAGGCACTCGTAGTGACGGATAGTAATTCTCAACATACACATACAAACACCCGAGGGGCAACACACATCCACCAACGCAACAAGCCTCGAGTGAACCCGCAACCATGGATCCTGCAATGGAACTGCGGTGGCTTACAACAGAAAATTCATGAATTCAAAACGCGTCTGTCAATACTTAACAAAAAGGCACCTGACGTTATTCTTCTTCAGGAGGCTAACGTCAGGAATCTTAAAATTAGGGGATACAACACTTACATAAACCCCAGTATCCAAAGACAGACATCAAATTTCGGTATTGTAGTTACACTTATAAAGAAAAAGCACAAGCAGGCAAAATTGAACTCCGAGGCCTCGTGTTCTGATGACCGCGAAGTCGTCTCCACGCGGGTCAAGTTTGGAGACACACCCATCAACATACATAACACATACATAAGACCGTGCGGGGACTCGAACGAGGTCAACTGGATAAAGGGCTTGGTAGAAAAGAACAAGCATACCATCCTAGCTGGAGACTTCAACGCCCGACATACCGCGTGGGGATACCCGAACAAAAACGCCCGGGGAAAACATATCAAGAAAGCGTGCCTCGAAGCTGGGCTTCATCTATGCAACGACCCTGACACTCCAACACGGCTGGCCCAAGTCGCCAGCCAAAACGACACGTCCCCCGACCTCACTTGGGCTTCTCCACGTTTACAGGTACAATGGGAAGTCCAGACTGATCCATGGGGTAGTGACCACCTCCCCATACACATAAAGCTCCCCATTAGCACCTCGCCCAGGCGTCGAGTCACTTTCACAAAGTGGGACAACTTCCGCACCGCAATGAGCCGTCTTGCCAACGTCCCATTTGCAGATCGGATTCAACAAGCCCTTCGGGAGTCCCGTGCAGAATACAACGTCAAGGAAGACACACCACCTCCCGACTTGCACCTGATCAAGCTGTGGGACAGGAGACTGGAGGCTCTCCAGCGCTACAGAGCCAGGAGATCCCTCCGGAATAAGATCCGCCTAAATCACACGACAGCCAAGGCCAAAAAATACACAATTGAGCTCCGCCGCACTATCTGGCGTAGCCTGTGCGACTCCTTTAACGAACGGACAGGCTGCCGCAAGCTGTGGCAAGCCTACAAAGGGCTTGCCGGGAAAACAAAATTGTGCAACACCGGAAGCAATCTAGCGCTCCGCCTTGACATCACGGAAGAGCAGCTTGCGGAAGAGGCAGGAGACTGTTTCTTCCCCCAACAACCCGAGCCACCCGCGGCCGAAGTCTACGCCCGGGAAACCATCGTGCACGAACAGCCGGCGGACGCCCTTTTCACGCTCGCAGAACTCCTGGACGCTCTTGGTGCGGCACGAGCAAAGTCGGCACCTGGACCAGACCGTGTAACCATCACCGCGCTCCGGAACCTTCCACAAGATGCCATGAAGGAGCTCCTTGACACATTCAACACCATTTGGGTGAAGGGTGAACTCCCATCCGACTGGAAGAGGTCTACAGTGATCCCTATCCCCAAGCCCGGCAAGACACCACACGCGGTGGCTAACCTCCGCCCGATCTCCTTGACGTCCAACCTTTGCAAAGTTTTAGAACGCATGGTCACCACACGCCTGACATGGATTCTTGAATCGACGGGTGCCTTCCATCCCATGCAAACGGGCTTCAGACCTCACCTTTCGGCACAAGACAGCCTCCTCATGATACATCATGATCTCTACGAGCGCCGGCTTTTTAAAAGCCAACCGCGTACGCTCGTGGCCATTGACCTACGGAAGGCATTCGATTCGATACCACACAGCACAGTCGTGGCCGCCGCAAAGAAAAGAGGCATACAGGGCCGATTCCTGAATTTTATCAAAACATTCCTACAGGATCGCACGTTCCAGGTTTCTATCGGCCAAACCAAAGGCCAATGGAGAGCAAACAATATTGGTGTTCCACAGGGGGCGGTTTTGTCGCCGCTACTATTCAACATCGCCATGGTTGACCTGGCTCTCGCCCTTGAAGCCGTCCCACAAATTCGCTTCACCATTTATGCGGATGACGTCACCCTGTGGACGACGGCAGGTGGGGCGGATAGCCAACGACGCTACATGCAGAGCGCGCTTGACGTTGTCACGACCTTCGCCCTCCGATCAGGGTTGGAGCTATCTAAGGAGAAGACCACGTACATGGTAATACCCAGCCGACGCAGGAGCACCCGTACCGACATCCAACTGAGGGTGGATGGAATCCCCATCGCCCAGAACAACTCCGTCAAAATCCTCGGGGTCCCATTTGACCACAAAGGCGGAGCAGTCACCTGGCTTCGGAAAGTAAAATCGCAGTGGAAGGAGGGCCTAGAGTTGCTCAAGGCTATCTCGAGCAAGGCCTGGGGTGCACAGGATGATCTCCTCCGGCGACTCGTCCGTATCCTCCTAATCTCGAAGGTAGTGTACGGACTGAACTACCTCCGCCTTACGAAAACTCAAGAAACCGCACTAGTAACCATGCTGAGAGCGGCCATGCGGGTTGTTACAGGGCTCCCCCGCTTCACACCGGTTGAACAACTAGAAAGGACCGCACAAATGAACACCATCCGTGAGATTGCCGAGGAGATGCGGATAAGCCAAGCTCAGCGGCTATCTCGCACTCCTCACGGGCGAATTATTCTTGCCTCGATTGGCCGTTCCGACCTAATTGACGGCCCACTCATGCCTACACCGACGCCACCTTGGGATGCAGAGGCAGTCACTCCCATCAAGCCCCTCCCCAGTCATCAGGGACCTGACCACCCTGGACGACGTGCTACACAAGTAGCCATCCACCGCGCTGAAGTCAGCAAGCTTGCCGCGCACGTGGATGTCTTCTACACGGACGCGGCGAGAGACAGCAACGGCCGCACTGCGATCGCCTGGCATTCCCCTACACGCAAAGAGACGAACCACAAGCTTACCTCATGTACACGGAGCAGTTGCATGGCGGAACTTCTGGCAGTTTTTTCGCCGTTGAAACAGCCACGAACATGCCACGAGCAGAAATTACAGAAACCCGAATATACACCGACTCCCAAGAGGCGGTGCGTGCACTGCAGCAGTCGAGCACATGCAACGTTGCAGTTGCGCGCATCCGCGAACTGGTTCGTCAAGCCAGGGCTCGACAAACAATCACCATCGCGTGGATTCCGGGCCACGCAGGCGTTCCAGGGAACGAGCGGGCGGACGGGGCCGCGAGGGCACTGCTACAGGCAAATAGTCAGCCCTCACAAGGCCCGGTCCCCTCGCCCGTTCAACGGGACGTTCCACCTGACGAGGGCTTTGATCTAACCCAAAAGAAGAAAGAAGAACAAAGAGCAAGAAAAGCGCGCCTTGCAGCGCTCCTACCTTCTAACCCCCACCCGATCCCTCGTGGACTTCCACGATGGGAGCAAGTGGCACTACACAGGCTCCAGACTCGGACTATGGTGACTCCCTTTTGGCGTGCCAAGTTCTACAAGCCAACAGATGAGAACGATACAGCTCCTGACCCTGGATGTCCACACTGCGGCGTCCCTGCGACTTGCTACCATCTTGTATGGTCCTGTGCAGGGACGTCACTAGAACGGATAGCGGCAATCAACACCTTACCACCGCACCTTAGACCAATGTCCCTTCGGGAGTGGACACATCCGAGAACCTCAGCACCCGCAGAACGAGATCTCATCTTCACATCAATCATCTCCTACCTCCGGTCCTCCGGGATCGGACGGTACGTCTAATCCATCACCATCATCACTACCCCTCTCCCCCTTCCCCCATGCCGCATGAGGTTCCATAGACCAGAGGCATGGAAATTAAATAAACGTTTCAATCAATCATGCGCTCTAAACAGTCACCTACAAATATGGCGCCCAGTGAATACTTCCTATAGAGTGTGCGGGCACGCTGGTGATAATCATAGTCCAATATAACACCTGGAACAGTGCTGCGGAAAAAAAAAGAAGGAACTTTTAAGTCGAAGAAAAAGACAACCGTACGAGAACGTCTCAATGAAAAACGTTCTCCTACTGTTTTTTTTTCTTCTACATGAACGGTTCATAATTTATCCGCACCGCAGCTTCAGGCGTTATATTATGATTTATTCACGACCACGAGAAATATTGCACAATCTCCGAGTATTGTGTGCGTTGGATAGAGACGAAATCTGAAAGTACGTTATTTGAGGCGATAATCGAAATTTCTGAAAATTCGGACAAACTTTCTGCAACAGTCTGGCCGTGTAGCGGAATCTAAGCTATTACAGTTTCAGTATTAATAAAGTGAAATTAACTTTTGCCGCAATATTAACTTGTGCCGCAATGTGGGCGGGAATTCCTCACATTTTGGCAAAACGTAGCAAAAATGTAGCAGGGTAAGCCTTTTGGCGCAGTTTGGCGCAAATGGTGCAGCAGCATAGGCGTAGACTTCGGGGGGGCATCAGGGCTCGTGCCCCCCCCCCCCGGGCCCGGGCCATGATCCTTACCGAGACGCTGTTTACGTGCCATGTAACGAGCTTCTAGTAGTGGCATGTAAACAAAATAACGCCCACGTTTCCTTTATTGACAAAATACATGGTAAATGGAATCCCAGCGTGCTTTCGTTAGCTTCAATCTCCAGTTCTGGCGAAAAGGTAACGCGCAGGACCCCCCCCCCCTTGAAGAACTTCTCAGCCTGCCCCCCCCCTCCCCCTCCAAACAGCCACCCGTTGAAACGAGGGTCGTTTCGAGAGTGAAGACCCGATATTTTTACCGATTTGCCAACGCTTCCCCCGATGTTGCTAGGCAAGAGAGGGATCGTCCCCATCAAATGACATGTTTTCACTCTTACTCAATTGTCACGTGGCATCCCCGTCAAACTCAGCAGGGAAACGAGACCAGTCTGTAGGTCACGTGGTGTCAGATCGCGTGACGTCAAGATTCCCGCAAAATTCAGTTGGTAAGCTAAATTGGTGTGTAGCTAGGTCACGTGGTTTCAAAGCCGCGTGACGTTAATTTTCTCGCTAAATTTAGCGGGGAAAATAAATTGTGACGAGACGTCAAATTTCCCGCTAAATTTAGCGAACGGACGGACAATATTTCGGGATTGGAGAATGAAAGGGGGGGGGGGGGGGTTCGGTTAAAAATTATTTTATGCTTTCGAAATCCGCCCCCAGTCACCCACTGTCAGCTGGACGTGGCTTATCTTTGTCGCGCATCTCGCTTCGCGATTGGTGCTTTGGCTTTCTTATCAGCTAATGCCGCAATCTGATTGGCTGAGGGGCCATAATGAGATGCTCGGGTTTTGCCGTGCTCTCCGTCTCTCAAGTTTGCAGTGACAATAGCCGTGTGTGAATCAATCAACTCCAAGTCCGATCTTTTTGACTTCGGGGGATGTCGTGCCTCTCAGCACTTCAAAACATCTTCCCACGTTCTATCTAGGCACGTCCTTCGCTTGTGCACAGCATGACGTAAGGGGAAGACGGTCAGACAGGTACTTAGTAAGTAGAAGAGAAAACGATAAATCGTAAAATGTATATCTCGCATGAACGAAGGAATGAAAAAGCAACGAAAAAAGACTAATCGCATGCGTTCGGGAAGATGGACCTGGTCGACCTTTTCTTGATACCCTATTTGATTAACTATAAACTCAATTTATTAGTCAATCTAAGAATCTTGGCCTATCTGGTGTTCTACTTGAACGGGAAATCGTCGTGTGTTATTGCGAGTGAATAAATGGCGATTTCATCCAACCCGCACGAATTCCACACGAGTCATCACCAATCTGCAGTTGAATTTTACATGTTTCTTTTCATTAAATATTTTCGATATTTAACATTTGAACATAGGTAATGTGTTTCTAAGGAGTGCTACAGGAATGCGTAACATCGACAGACCTTTTAAACCATATGCATGTCTATATTTTGCTTATGAACTCCACATCTCTTCGTAAGCAGCACAAAATATGGAGAAAAAAAAAGTAAAACAAAATTAAAAAAAACGCAAGAAAAAATTTAAATTCGGTCGGCAGTGTTTATTTTTTTTTTATGAACAATTGACGAGATTACTGAATGGGAATATTAACTCATTTGTTCGAACATCAAATGTTCGGTGCTTGTTCTAAAAACTTGACTATTACCAAAATGTTCAGAAACAGAGGCAAAATGGCTCCTAACGGTTGTTTTTGTTGTGCCTGATCATATTTACTTTCATGTGATGACATCAAGCAAGAAAGCTCAATTAATTACTACATCAAGCATTCTTTGGAGACACAAGATGATGATCGCTTCATAATTTAACAAAAAAAAAATCCTCGAGACCGGTTGGCTGCATAATATTCTCCACTTCCAGACGCCGGAAAGTGCATCGCTCGAAGCCGAGCA
Source organism: Ixodes ricinus (assembly GCA_037355805.1). Classification (NCBI taxonomy): domain Eukaryota; kingdom Metazoa; phylum Arthropoda; class Arachnida; order Ixodida; family Ixodidae; genus Ixodes; species Ixodes ricinus. The sequence goes on from JAZHYW010004753.1 coordinate 118,411, forward strand.
ACGTAAGAACCGCAAGAGAGGCTCCATCCACGTATTTTTTAAAAACAAATGACGTCACTACGGACGTACACTTCTTTTTGACGTCACAGAAAAGGCGGAGATACGTAAGCACCTTTTTTATCATAAAGCTGGCTTCGTCGTTTTATGTTGTTGTTTTTCTACGTGGGCGGAGTTTCTCCTCTAGTTCTTGACTGCGGGACCCTGAGTGGGTACAAGAGTAGGTACGGGGTAGAAATTTTAGAATCAATTTGGAATAACTGGGTTCGTGTATGGTGTCTACAGCACCATCATTATTGATCCTGACGAAGGCCGAAGTTAATTTTCCGAGCCCAGGACCTGGCTTGGCTTTTATTCTTCTTGATCCCCTTCTCGCTTATCGCAACATGACTGAGGTCCCTATTTTCTGGGAATTTCAAGACGAGACGCACAGGAGGTGAAGAACTGAAGAAATACAAAACACGGGACTAATTTCATCGCAAGTGTAGCAAATATGTGTCTATGGCTACGTTTACATAAATGTGATGGTATCGCATCGAATCGAGCAGATCCCAATCGCACGCAGCCTGTCTTCCTAGTTCATTCTCCCCAACCCATCTGCTACCAATCAAAACACTAAAATCTCAATTCGACGCGCCACGGTCGCATCCATGAGGAAGCGGAGGAGATCGGAGCTCGCGGGGATGCCAGAGAGCCCCCGAGTTCTGCCTGAAATGATTAGTGAGAAGGATAGACACAAATTCTAGCTGTTTTTTCTTTCCTACTCAGTGTTCGAGCGCGTTCGAATGCGGACGCTGAACGCCGGACGCCGGCACTCGAACACGATCGAAGAACGAGTAGAGACGAGGGCAGCTAGCTTTGCGTCTACCCACTATAATCATGTCAGTATAGACCTTTTCATTTTAGTAGTTGCCTCACCGGCGGATAGAGGGCGCTGACGCACTCGGCGCCATTAGGTTGCTTCAATTTGGTTGGTTTCGGTTTCAACGTGCACGCGGCTGTGTTGCTGTTTTACGTGGTTTTTGCTTAATTTGGTGATAAAATTATTTTCCTTTTAGCACACAACCAATGAAACAGTGGTATTGAGCCACTCTGAGGACTACGAGGTGTTTTTGAGCCTAAAGTGAGGGCTTTTTACCAACTTTGTTTATCTATTAGATTATGGTCGGTTGCGAAACGCCTGACTGATGTACATGGAAGATTATCATCGTCTATGGCCGTACTCGATGACACTAGTTTCCAGAAAAAAAAATAAAGAGACTAGCACGTGAATGTAAACAAGCATATCGACAGCTTGATTAGCAATGTGCTGAATCGGGCAGAACAGATGAACTCGCGAGTTTACTACTCACTGTTTGGTTTTCGTGGGCACGCAACCTTAAGTGAACTTCGCAGACTAAAAAAGTATTGTGTAATGACGCAGGTAATTTATATAAACAAGCAGTATCGTCTCGGCCTCTTTTATTTATTTTTTTTCATTCAGTACTCGAGCATATTTTGACTGGCCGAGTAGGAAATTTCTTAAATTACCAACCCTGCTAAAGTACTCATCAGCAGCATTTCGCGATATTGGCTGTAGGAAATAAATTATTTCTATATGAACATTGGCCTACTCAAGGTATGATATAAGTGACAGGTCCGTCAAAATAAATCTGGCATTTGTCTACCGCAAAATTGGCCAAATAAAATTAAGGGGCACAGGAGAAATACCTCCGAAAGTTTGTCTGAATTTTAGAGCTAGGCACCACTTCACGGACCTGTGAACAAATATTTATTTGTTTGAAAGGATTCGCTTTGCAAATTTCGGCGTCGCCAGCTACCAAAAGTAAACCTCTATTCGCCATCGACAATCCCGGACTCGGGTGATCGTTATGTAGACGGCTTTTTTGGCGTCAAATACTGCAAACACCAGATGTTAGCAAAAGGTCAAACTGGTCAAGCAAAAAAGAAAATGTTGTCAGTATTGCGTATGCGCCGGACCAAAGCCGAGTTTTGGATTTGCTAATAGAAACGACGCTATTTCTTTGTGTACTCTATTCTAAAACTGGCTACTGTTAATTTGTCTGTGGCAGTTGCTTACACGGGAAGTCCCAACCTTTGTGATAAAATAAATTGAGCGAATTGAACTGGTTATCTAAAGATAATCAATAAATCACCTAAATGACCGTCGAAATGGGAGCGCGCATGGTATTCAATTTCTTGAACTTCATAAGTAAACCGACCAGCCGAATGTTTACGTCGCAGAAAAAGATTGAAAACCTCATAAACATGTAGGTGTGACATTATGAACAAACGAATCGCCTGTCGACGTACCATTAATCCTAGCCTCAGATAAAATACAAGTTAAACGTTCGTTGTCTATCTTCTCCGCGAGTTTCCTCACATATTCAACAGAAACTGTTTTCGATATATTATGAATACAAAGAACGATACTTTCAGGAAATACTGATAGTCTCCTTGCGCTGACTATTCTTGACGCCTCCCGATCCTAAATGTGCGATATAAATATACGCGCTTCTTACTGAGAATGTTCCGCCACTACCAGTAAACAAACCTCAGTTGTCGTAAGGACCTTTGAACCCTCGTGATGCCTTAGTCGTCGAGTAAACGTATCGACTACAGTTTCCGAAGTAAGGCAAGAAAGCGCGGTGAAAGGCGACGAAAAACATGAATACGACACTTCTTCCCAGGCGCGGAGGGAGAGCGGAGCAGCAAGTTGAAGCAACCTAATGGCTGCCGCGTCACGTGATTCCAAGATGGCAGCGCCCATGCGGAGGAGGTGAAAAGGTCTCGTGGCTCTCTGCAGCGTCGCCGCGCGCTCTGGTCTCCGCTCCTCCCTCAGTTCCTTAGAGTCAATCGCTCGGCTACTTTTTGTTGCCGACTGCTGTGCTTCCATCACGAATCACAACGCGGACGAACTTAAACTGTACGAAAGAAAACACGGCCGATTCGTACTACCTAAATATTGGGCGTTCATTTTTCACTTGGAACTTTCGTGAAATCTCACGCCCAATGTATGTGCGCCCAGGGAAACAACCCTGAAGCGTGTATAGCGTCCACCTACGGCGCATGTCCAGGGTGTCATAGGATATGCGCCGCACGAGCAGTGCAAAGCCCCTTTAACAGCTAACAAACACCGAAGCCAAAGTCAATAAATGTCAATATGCATCCCGGCTTCGCCCACAGGAATTCGCATCTATGCAATTTCTGGGAGAAGTTGGGGATTTCCCGTTGCTTCAGATTTGTGTCGTGAACTCAGTGTTGCAACTTGTTTCAGAGGTTCTGACCTGGGAATTCAAGGTACGTTTAACAGATTGGAGTGACATGTTTTCAGGTAGTCATAGTTCACGGTTACAAAAGAAAAAGAAAAAAGTAGACACAACATGTGGATGAAACGTATCTGATACAAACAGTGGTTGGTACACCAACTGTTCAAATTTCATTATAGTTAAAATATCTTACTGCAATGTTTTATTAATAACTTAATATGAACCTCGGAATATGGACACCCGGTCGAAACACTGTAGACAAAAGTTTCAGGGGTGAACTCCAGGGATATATCTTATTCAGGGCTACAAATAAACCAATCGTGTGTAAATCATACAATCCAAATGGGCACTTCGGCAATTGAACTAGTAAATAAACATACGTAAGGTGTATATTTTTCGGAGCACTTGACGTGGGAATCTCATGTCGACTGCCTAGTTCGTAATCTTTCTCGAATTGTCGGTATTGTCACTCGTTCTCGAAGTGTTTTACACCCCAACATTAAGCTACAAATTTACCATACTCTATTTCAGTCTCATTTAAACTATCGTCATCTTATGTGGGCTACAACGACAAAAACAAATCTTCAAAATTTACTGCTACTGCAAAATAAAAATAATTAGTACGATATATTGCGGATGTTTCGAATGCGCATTACACAAAACCTTTTTGTTCACAAAATTTAGAATATTTCGTGTTGGGAGCATGTACGAATACCGTTTACTTTGTGCGATTTGTTTTTCATCTGAGAGATTTGTAGATATTCTGTACATTATTTCAGGACTTCAAATGAACGAAAGACAGAGACATATGTGCTTCCTCCATCTCGCACAAACCATAACTTTCAGTCACTACACTATAATTTACCATGCTTATTAAACAAGTATATCACAAACAACATAGACATATAAACGTTAATTAAATAAGTCCTTCGCTTGTACTCGAAATCGCCTTCCTGGCACAATAGTGGTAGTACTAGTCAGGCAGGTGTTCTCTATTTTTGCGTGCTAGCACCAGGAAGAGGTTGAAGTCAGAAGGCGAGCGACCAGATTCTCTGTCAGCCCAACACTTGATCGCTTCCTCGGCCACTTGTTTGAGGAGCAGAGGTTTCTCTTCGCCCGTCTCGATGACCGCCGGGTAAGTCAATCCTGGTTGCACTTCTGCAAGATAGAACTTAAAATGTACCACATCGTTTTGAGAGACTACAGAATTGCTTAACCCATCTTTCAGTTACTTGAATGCTTTCAACTCAAATTAGACTATCATAAAATAAATAACATATACTGCAAACGTCATAAGTTAACTTCAACATGCCGCACTTAAAGAACAAAACAAAAAAGTTACGCTTTTTCTACCGTTTTATGAATTAGCATTTTCGTAACGATTGCCTCACGAAGTGAGTGGAAAGTGATCAACCGGTGGGCCTCGTATTTCTCACTGCTAAGGCACCTTTCCTTTGAATAGTAAATTAACACTTTTTATTTACATTCAAGATATGATTTTCCCCACGCATATACGGTTATTGGCAATATAACTCTACTTTGAAGTAACCTTGTTCTATGGCAAGAAATTCCCCGTATACTTTCGGTGCGCGCTTAGCTGGACGCTGTGGGCATGGAGATTTTTACAGTCATTTTTGTATGTCTTGTCGTTAAAGCTGGTTACTACACATGAACGTATCTTCCTTTGTAATAAAAAAGCGTGGCAAGCAGATTGGCCAAAGAAGTCACCGCCGTAAAAAATGACACAAAGTCGAACGGCAGACGAGAATCTCCGATACTAGCGGCTTTTAATGGACCGAATGCTACAGCTTTGCGTTGCTGGCGAGAGCTGGTGCCGTCACTTTGAAGCATGAATTGAGCACGCGCCCGCTGGTCCCGGAACCCGCAGCGTACGGTTCTACTAAAACTCTCTATTAGCGCCATGCCACGGTAGCGGCTATTCTCCAAACCACGTTTCAAAAAACATTTTGCAATGGCTAAGTGTGTATCAGAGAACGGCCGCTGCCGTGACAAGGCGTTGATATATACCGGAGCCTCTCGCCTGCCGTTTGCTCCTCCTCACTCTTTTACGGCGGCCCAGCTATTCATTGTTCTTGCGGCGAAGTGCCAGGCTGTCCCCGCACAGAAGAAACCATGCCACAACACTCGTGCCCCCCCCCCCCCCGGATATCGTGCACTACAGCTGTACAATTATCAACGCGGGCTTCATGGAGGCCGAGGAAGTGCAGTTAGGTTCTTGGCTAAGCGAGTGACGAATTAGCAAATCCATGGCTCGGACTCTGTTTCCGACACGTATAGTGTAAGAAACAGATGAACAAATGCAGGTATGGTAGAGCTTACTGATGATGAGTTCTACCAGCCAATTGTAGGCTACAGGGCTACCTGACCGACATTGGACAATCCGTGCGTTCCCACCGAGGGTTTCATTACGGCATATGACTGTTACAAGACGTTACATGTTTGTTATTTTCTCTTGTGACGGAATATCTTAAATAAATACGCTAAATGATCTCACATTATATCTTACAAATTAATGGCTTTTGTAGCCAAATGTCGCGTTCTAAACGAATTCAGGTGCCAGGCACAACAAAATGTTTTCATAATTGCTCTCGGCGAGGTTTGAGATACCACTCGGAAAACATCTGGTATGTTTCGGTTGCATGCTCATTGGCTGTCGGGTATTCTCTTTCTAGTGAGCAGAATATAGACAATACGGAATCTTCAAAAAGAACCGCTGGTAGCGGTTTTCTAATAAATTGCTATTTTATTCCTTTTCTTAAAAACCAACTTAAAGCAGTCTACTTACCGATCATGTTTTTTAGTCTCGTTTGATGTCCTTTTACGCTCAGTACCTCGCACGTGGCGGGTGTAAGGTTGGCGTTCCTCAGGAGACCCAAGATGTAGGAGATGTGAGCTACTTTGCCTGCCCCATCTGTTCTCGGGGGCACGGAGTTTTTGCGTACCTGCGCACGGATTGAGAACCTGACCTTGTACATCAAACCATAGGTTATTCATTCGGCAATATTTTTAACATCGGTTGTACATACCTAGGTAGGATGTGACAATAAAAAACAGATACAGTAGAACGAATATTTGCTTTATTCATTTCAACATACCGTCAGTTGAATGCCCCCTAGAAGACAATGCCCATTCATTTGGTGTCGTTGGCGGATCTTCAGTGCGCCCCAAGCGACAGACACGCTGAAGCTCAAAAAACCTTCACGACAAAGAAGCACATACGTGGATGTTGGCGTCGTCGAGCTCGGGCATTTTTCACATGGTGACATGGACGTGGGCTTGTAAACCCAAATTAGCACAGTTATTTAAGCGCAAATATGCTTTTATTTCTGTACTATTACAACTTTGGCTTTGAAAGCCCAAAGAGGTTCAGGTACAACCAAACTTGATGTTCTTTGGCCAGAGCCTGGGTCTCTTGGCCATAAGTTTCTAAACAGGTACCAAAGTTATGCTCCGCTGCATGGCTTTTCGGTTGTCATCTGACTTCTTTGGGGCCTCAATTCACGACCAATTTCTGGTTTCTTCCGCTTGTCCCTTGGTATCTGTGGGCCTAAATCGCCAAACAAGCACCACCGTTGGGCTTTACTGCCCGGCTGTTCGGTTGTCATCTGGCCACCTTTGGCTTCAACTCTCGAGAAGCTGCCAAGATTAGGCTCACTGCTGGTTGTTCGGTTGACACTCGGCACCTTTAGCTTATCTCTGTCACCCTGGCAATCAAATGACTAACCAGAGAAAAGCCAGACTTGACATTTCGCTGGCAATTTAAAGCAAAAAAAAAAAGCAAAAGTAAAAGAAAAAGGAGGATTTAGTTTTTAGGGTTGCCAAACTTGGACAAGTTAGGCTTTTCTCTGGCGTACTTCCTGGTAATGACTTTGGTGTCAACATTCTCTGCTGTAACGTTGCCGAACGTTTCTTTATAAACATAACGGATGTTAGCACATGGCGATTTGCATGTTGTATACGTACGAAGTTCTTCCCAAACTCCTTCACAAAATAATGTTGCCCCCCCCCTCCCCTCTCCCGACCGCTCCCCAACTGTTATTAGTTTTAGCTTACAACGAGAGAGACTTTTAGTATGCTTCACGGACAGAGACGAAGGGGTGTACAGTTTTATTAAGCAGATAACAAAACTAGAGCATCTTTTTATTCATTTATACCACTATAGCATGCTGGCTCTTGAATGGACCTGTATCAGTAATTATGTCTCGTTAATATGGACACCTCCGTTACCCCCAAAAAGTCGTCCATAATTTGAGTTGTCCGTAATAACGACTCAAAAATGCATGTATTTTCCCAGTTTGTCTCCGAGAATGGTGTCCATATAGCGGAGTCTCCATGTTAACGAGACATGACTGTGTTTCTTTAACAGAAACTGACTGCACCACCTTTGAGCTACACAGATCATGCGTCGTTTCTACTTTTGACAGGTCTCATAATACTCAGTAACATATTTTGACCAATATTTTATCGTCGTCTAAATTTACACTCTTTTTTCAGTGATCAGACTTCGGGGGCGACCTATAATATCTAGGTCGCACGCCAGCCTAGAAGTACTCTAGGTTCCTCCGCCATTAACGAGTCAGCCGAACTCCTGGTTCACAAGAACCCGCCACGCGTCGTCCAGCTTCCGTGTGAGATGCGTGAACATATTTTAGTACCTCTAATCCTACTAAAGAGTTAAAAATATATCTATTTTAAAACTGAATTTAATCTTCGTGAAAGATTCGGCTATGACGCAATATGCAAAGAAGTATTCGAGGCTATTAACTCTAGTATTGACCAAGGCGTTCTTAATAAAAGTCTAAATGCAATCCGTAACCAGTTTGATATCTAGGAAAAGAAACTAAAGTGCGTTTAAAGCAACACGTTACCCCACACGGCTACTTACCTGCGAACTTCCATCCCAACACTCGACCGTGACTCTTCGCCTCTGCAGACGCATACGAATGGAGGCAGCGCTGAACTGAAACAAGCAGCAGCCATCCGGTTTCAGCAACGCTGCGACGTTCCTCAGCGCCCTCTCTTGGTCCCTGACCCAGTTCAAGCAGAAGAAGGAGTATACACGATCGAACTGTCCGTACAGCCTCACAAAGTCAGCCACTCCATCGCCCAAGATGTCCAGCACGTCGTAGCATATCTTGGGATGGGCAGAATGTTTCTTGGCGTACTCTACCATGTCCCTGGAAGCGTCGACGGCCACGATTCGTCGGCAAGGAAGACACCGAGGAAGAAGGCCATCGCGCGTGAAGTCTCCGGTTCCGCAGCCCAAGTCGAGAATCTGTTGCTCCCGGTTTCCGCAGCTGGCCAAACGAGGCTTGCATAAGGTTCAAAGCCTGGAAATTCAGTTGGCGCTGCCCATCAGTACTGGCTGCGTAGAGCTCGGTCTTAAAGGTCGAGCTGGTCTCATCGCTTGCAAGCATGCTGCCCCCGTGTAAATAAACTTTTTAAAGCTTACAGAGCCGGTTAAAATAAATGGGACGAAAGACGAAACCTAGTTCACGTTCGTGTCCCAATTCCTTGCCTCAAGCCGTCATGGCGTGTGGCAGCTGTTAGATGCGCGCACACTATTGAGGTCCTCTTTCAACTGCTCCAACAACTGAAGCTTCATTTTGTAGATTGCAGGTGCCTCGATCCGAACAGAGAAAAAAAAGAGGTTTACATTTCAACGTGCGTGCTACGAATTTAAAACAAAAAAAAAACGATATTGCGGGCAGCAAAACTAGATTAAATACAGATGGGGAGATGTGAGAAACCCAGATGCGAGTAGGCGAACAGTGCTGCGATAACTATGCAGTGCTGCATATTTATTCCTCACCATAGTGTGTGTGTGTGTGTGTGTGTGTGTGTGTGTGTGTGTGTGTGTGTGTGTGTGTGTGTGTGTGTGTGTGTGTGTGTGTGTGTGTTGAACGCTGTGCGCATGCACTAATTATCATGATAGCTGGTACTTTTCGAATTCGCCCACGAGCACAACCACCCCTAGACATCATGATGGCATCTGTTCTTCCCTCTCCAAATTGCCTGCACTCCTTGGTGTGTTGCGTCTAAAGGCTACAACACGTGCCAAACATAAAATTGCGGACTACACGGTATACACCAAAGAAAGCATCACTTGAAAATACTTCAGAAGGAGCCAGAGAAGCGAAATGCGTGAGAGTGACCCACAGTGGCGGGCACAGATATTTGTATGGACTCTTCTTATTCGTCACGACGATGTCAAATTCTACAGCATGTGCTTGTCGCGGTATGAACTTGTGAATGCGAATGATTCCAGCAGTCGCTGGTACCTAGTTGATCGACCATTTGTCGACGAGCCCTGGCTGCCTGTGTGTGGTTCCTCAGTGCGACACGAGTATTCTATATATACAAGTTGTGTTCTTTTCGGGCAGATATTATGTACGTAAAAGAAGAAAAGAAATATCCGTGAAAGTGAAAATATAATTTCTTTCGCTAATATATTTGTTTACATTTACTGCAGAAAAAAAGAAAGAAAAAAATATCAGCGGCGGAAGTTAAGAGGACGAGAGTGACGTCATCATTTCCAGGCTATATTTACCTGAAATGTACTCGTTAACCTTTCTTATATGATCGACTTTGCCCGCACATCTCAATGAAAAACTGTATAGCCCCAAGAAACGTGCAGGTAATAATAATAATAATAATAATAATAATAATAATAATAATAATAATAATAATAATAATAATAATAACAACTAATAATTATATTGCATACATAAAAAATGGGATCCTAGGTGGCGTGCACGGCTGTGCAGAAATATTATACTTCGTTTCACATTATCTGCGAGCGAAGCCAAAGCGAGCCCAGCGCTTTTTGCGTTTCTCCCCAGCCCGCGCGCACGAGCAAAGCCTGAAGGCACGGAACTTTCGCGCTCACGCTTCCAGCTTTGCCTTCGCTCGCACATAAGGTAAAACGAAGTATAAAACCCGTACTGGGTCACATATCATACTTTTTTGTTGTGATTTTTTTATTCGGTAAACTAAAGTTTGAGCTTTCCCAGGCCAGATGAAGATATTAAAACTAATACGCACATGTACAAAAAAATATTTTAGGTACACGTTTGTGCGAGAGCGTGCTACGAGGAATTAAGGGGGATTCGCCCGCGATTTCATTTGTAGCCTTTTTCTCATAGATGGCGCAGATAATTTCCGGAACAAACGAGTTTCATGCTCGCAGCTGCTCATGCAGGTCGGTGGGCGCTGCGGGTGAGCTCTGGTCACGTGCTGTTCGCCGCCGATCTAGGTGAGCTAGATTTTGTTCACCCGGCGTCCGCAACATACCGGCAGGGCCAAACGGCCGGCGCGGAGTACGAGCAATAGAGTCAAAAGAAAAATCGGCTCCGATTTCCGACTGGCTTCGAGGTATGAGCCTAGTTCGAACCATTCAAATGTATTTTGTGAACACCCCATTTGCTGAGGTTGTCGTGCGTTGGTTTGCACTCGAGCTTTCAACGTTTGAAAGTGCGTCATTTATGCGCATGTGAAGTCTCTCCTAACGCCTTGACATCACGTATTGACATTGGCGGCGCTCATCGCTTGCTTGTCGCATAAAATTTGGTTTCCGAAGAATACGCAGCGGCATACTGTAATAGATTTTTTTTCAGCACGAATTTTTGTAGTTAATCTTTGCTCCACTGTGTTCAGCCTTTAGATGCAGCCTGTAATGACAGCGTCAGATTAGGCCTTGATTTGCATATACGTCTACTTTGGACCCACATCTGATATGATAACCATATATAAAACAGCAACGTGCTGACAGATTTAAGTAAAACAAGAGCAATCACACTATCGATGACCCGTCGCACTATTCACAAGGGTCACTCGAGTCAGGAAACAAATAGCTCCTTATACGGCAGTTTTTGCTTTTCTGGCAAACATTTTTCCTTCACTTAATTGTTTAGCAGAAACACCTCTGTCCGAAATATCTGAAAACGGTGCAGGCTTCGCACATTCTGGGACACAAATGATCCGCAAGTGTCCCACTTCTATTAGTAGGGCATGCAAAATTGCATGATTTCCATGTGCAAGCGGGGAGAGGAGGGAAAGGATACATCAGGGTTGACACATACTACTCGCACTAGAATGGACCACAGCCATAGCAAGAAACCACCAGGTTCAGTCGCGATCTAATCGAACAATACGTCATTTATTGTTCCGACGTGCGATCGGCGCGTGTCTTTGCTCCGATGTGCATGTCCGGTAAATCTGGGGTGCTATAAATATCGAAGCCGGCTTTATAATGAAGTCAGAAGAAAATGGTAGCTGCATGTGGTGACCAAAGTTTTATAAAAAGAGTATTTGAATGGTGCTTTTATCTTGAGAAATTTAAAGGCATAGCAATCCCTTCCTGTGAACAATTTGACCAACAAACTTGTCAGGGTCAGTAGTTAACGCATCGACACAGAAAACGTACTTGGCGACCTTTGAAACTTGTGGCACCATCTACTGCTAGACGCAGCAATCAGACGACACACTTGATTGAGAGACAAGCTGGTCGTCTGCAAGGTGCTTATGTCGAGAGATGGCACTACGAGTTACAAACGTTGAAGTGCTGCACGGATTTTATTAGGCTTTAAAGTACCGCCAAACTGGTGTATGCTCAGACGCACTTGAGTCAAAAATGCCGGCAGCGTCGCCAGCAAAGTATAGTGTGTCTTGGCGGTGCGGTGCCGGCATCTACTGTAAGACCAATAGGAGCGTGCTCGGCTCGCAAACGGCGGCGCGTCACCGGTAGCCACAGCAGACGACATGAGCCTGCGCGTCTGGATGTGCGGTACGCCATGAGCCAGAAATGGCGAAGCATGGCCGGTATCCACAGGAGCGCCTGCGGCACGATCAAACGATGGCGGTACTTGATCCAAGTCAGGATGTCCAGCGCTTTACAAACGTCAATAAATCGTTTGTTTTTCTGACGTCTGCCCTTGACCCCAGCAACTTTATTGGTCTCATTCTCGGCAGGAAGGGAGCTACAGCTTAAAACTTGGCATGGGAAAACGCACCACTAAAATACGGTTTTTATGAAAATTTGAGATCGCTACGCAGGCACCAATCTTCCTTTTTCCTTTCTTAATTTGTAAACTTTTTGCGAGTTCTGGGATTTCTGATGTTCTACATATTGCACGCTATAGGAGACCGGCTCGAGGTCCGGATTGGTCCTCCTCGAACTCGCCCACGTCCTCGTGAAGCGCACCCAGGCCTCTGATGTCCTCTTCCAGAAGCTGTCCTCCTGCGAGGAACACTTACTTAACCATTGTGCCCCTTTCCTTCGTTTAACGACAAAGTTTGGTAGTTTGCACTGCTGTTGAATGGAATGGATTGCCTTGAGAAGCAGTGAAACATTTAGCAGTCCCGCGTTAATCCCCGTATAGTCACACCGATAGCTGTGACAAGTCATGGCGAAGTCGTTGGGCCTCAGCGTCGCGTTCACGCACCGTGTAGTGCGTGAACAAGAGCGTTCTGAACAAAATAGATACCTGACCTGTAGCGGACCACAGAGAAAACGCAAGCTCACAATGCGGAGATCTCGTGAAAACTCTATATCCCACTTCGTGTGCGCTGGCCATAGTTCGGAACGAGGTGGCTGGCGTTCGATACATGCACACCGCTCGTGCCGTTCGACGCCACCCGATAGCTCCCCCCTCCCTCCCCTCCTCTAGAAAGACAGTCGATTCTCTCAGCTCTGCTCCGAACACTTTTGTTTACTTTTTGTTCCGGAGCGCGTGAACGTACGCCTCCCGACACAAGCTTTTGGCACTGACAGTGCTACAACGGCATCTTGTGATCCCGCTATTTTGGTGTCTTCCAGAGTGTGCGTGCAGTCGGCGTTGGGTACTACAAATCCCCTCAGTTTAAAGAGTCCTGTTAACGCTGTGGCGTAGCTCAGTGCATGGTAACGCCTCCGCCTCGTGCTCAGCGGGCCCAGGTTTGATTCCCGCGGGCTGCGGGCGATCTTTTTCGAGGATTTGGCAACATCGACGACGGACGCTCCACATCGCCATCAGCAAAATCAACAGCGACAACAACCACAACTACTACAACTTCAACAACCACAACATCAACACCGGACGTCACTTCCAGTGGTGGGAAGAGTCCGTAACAGCTATCTCTGTAAAACAAGATTCATTAGAAAAATTCTTATAAATTCTCGAACGTTTCGATCTCGAGTAACCGCCGTTTCTTGTGTCTGGCAGACAAAGGACCCTTCCCGATCTCGGTATTGATGAAATAAGGCAGTGAAAAAGTCTACGGACCTCGCAAAGAATTAACGCACTTCAGTCAACGGCCAAATAGAGAACAACAGGAAGCAGTTCCAATTGTCCCACCTCCGGCGAGAACTTCATACCTTCCACGACGCTTCTGCATCTTGCGAGCCACGGACGTGCGTGAGTATCCAAAGCATGGCGAAAGGCGACCAGCGCCTTCTAGAGCACGGAATGTGTCGTGAATGAGCTGGGCACATGCCGTGTGCGACCGACATTGTGAGGTCACATGACTCGCGTCCTGACGCTGTTATGGAGACAACGTGCGAGACGACGTCACGGCGATGTATAATCATGACGTAGTCGTGAGTTCTTCGTGACGGCAAGGTGACATCACCGTGATGCCGTCATAATAGGAAGTTTTAGGGAACCATTTTCGCACATCCGATACGGTATACGATGGGCCCTCCGGTACGAATTTCGCGTGCGCTACAGCAGAAGACTCTCACATGCGCAGTTCGTACCGGACGGCCCATCGTATACCGTATCGGATGTGCAACACAGGTTCCCTAAAACTCCCTAATGATGTTCCCTGACACCGTGCATGTGATCCTGACGCCGTGCGACGTCATGAAGTCCCTGTAAAGTCACGGTGTCATCTCACATCACAGTCCTTCGCGACGGTTCTCCACGACTGTATTTGAAGTCGGCTAATAACACACATCCTGCATTAAAACTTTTGCGAAACAAGAAGGCAGGGAGAAAGACAAAGAGAGGCTTACTCAAAAGGGAGTCGTCGGACAGCGGCCATCAAAGGCCGCCGGATCGGCGACAGGCGCCTCGTCGCAGTCGTGGGGCCCCTGCTGTCCTTCGAGGCTGGTGCGGTGGCACCGGCACCGGTCGAGTCCGCAGGAGCACTCTGGCAGCTCGTGCACCATGTAGTCCGACTGGAGGCCCGCTATGTCCCCTTTCACGCTGCACGTACGGAGGGCGGTGAGAATCGCGCCAAACCTCGCAGAGCCAGGTCTCTTCCAATAACAGATGTTTTAAAGGGAAGCTGAAGCTGATTCAAATATCAGACACCGAGCCTCGCCAACCAGCCGCCAGCCATCACAAATATCGTATTCGTTTGCTCAATTTATGCCTGAAAAAAACCGGAAAAGCGTATTCCAAGTAGTGCTGAAACAACACATCCAAGGAGGTGTTAGCTGAAGCCACTTTTTTCTCCTTTTTTTATGAGTCGTCTAGGTCATTGTCTTGACGGTGTACGGCGTCGTTGTGTCAAGCGTGCACACTAGTTTACCTTCGTCGTCTTCAAAGGCATACCGATTCCGTTGAACTATTGTGTCCCTCGGTGCCGAGTTAGTTACACCGGAGACCCGAGGGTGACAGTGTTCAGATTCCCAAACGAAAATGATTTTCGTGATGCTTAGAGGCGATCGATCCCGCGGGGCAATCTCGCCGCCTCGAGCCACCCAAAGTGAGAACTTCATTTTTCGAGTCATTGTTTGCTCAGGTAGAACGCAGAGGAACAAGAGAGGTAGTCACTCAAGAGTGAAAGTACAAGCTCGAGTGCCCCGCGGTTTTGACGTTTAACCAATTCCAACGGTTTTCGAGTTCGTTAAATGATTGAAGCACACTACTTTCGCTCGTTTGTTCACTCTCATAGCCTTTTCGCTCGCGAAGAGGCTAAGAAAATTGACACCCTTTTGCCCTTATTTTTTTCATTCAATGCTTCTCAACCTGGAGAGGTTGTAAGCAGAGTACGTGCTCCTGCTAGATTGACTTTGACCGCGAAGAGGTTAAGTAACTGAAAATGATGTCTACAAGAAATTAAAAAAAGGTTTCTATCACCGTAAAAATTAACTATGCATCTCCGGACCCTCAGTCTTCCCCCCAGATGTGACGCTAGCGTCCCGGACCAGATGCCAAAGTTTCAGAGCTTTCTCGTGTCGGGTTCAAAAGTTACAAGTGATCCTCGGAGATTTTCAATCGGGAAATATTTTCCGACGAAGCCATTGCCGCAGCTACCGGGAAAAAGCTCCACTTCCCATTAAAAAAAAAAGGGAAAAAAAAACTGGTATAATTTTTGTACAAGATAACGGTCCATTCGGAAACGTTTGCATATATTTCAAGCGAGGCATGAATTTCAGGAGAATCAAAAAAGCACATGATTGAGAGTATAGAATGAAATTCTAAATGCCCTCCAACACGAGTCGAACCAAGGATCTCGAAATTCCGTGCCAGGCACGCCAGCATTGTGCCTAAGAGGGAGACCTGTGAAACGACATATACCTCGCTGCTAAGGGCAAAAACCATCGGGGTAACCGAACAACCGTACCATGTGAACACGTCACTTGATATGACGTCGCGAAAAAGATTCAAAAGAGGCGCGGGAGAGTACGGAAGCAAGCAAAACCGATGCAGTCTGTGCATTCACCCTTCAGCGATTATCACTCAAGGAAGAAATACCGAGTCGACTTCGGTTGGAGAGGGGTCTCCGATATTTTGCACAAACGAAGCACTGCACATCCTCAGAACGCAATCCACAGCCCACCAGACGAAAATACTAGTGTGCAGGGAGCAATTATTCGAATGGTCTATACAGACTTATTCGTTAGGATCAAGGTAAATGTGGTTCTACTTCCGGCATACATTTTGCTTACAATGTGGTAGAAAACATCCGCAAGTACCATATTCTCCGGTGTATAAGTCTTAGTTCTTTTTCTAATATTTTCGCTAGTGCGTTTCATCAAAACGGCGCATCTTAATTGTGTCTTTATAAACGAGGACCTTAGCTGTACGAGACGTAGGCCGCAGGATTCAAATCCCTCATTCGATAAGTTGGCGAGCACATTGAAAGTAGCTCCCGTTTGCAAGAAAGTGTCCCCCCCCCCCCCCAAAAAAAAAAAAATGTAGTTTTTTTTTTATTGCAAAAATAAACTACGCGTTGCCAAACGCTCATTCTCTATTTTTTGCGGGGACACCCAGTATATTGAAATCGCGATAGGCACATGCAGGCTTTGCATCAGTGCAGTTACATCACACCGACCGCCCCGTGGAGTAAGACTTACCACCTTTTTCGAGAAAACACCCGCTTATAAAGGGGGGAGGGGGGGACTTATAGAACAGAAAATATGGCCCAGTAACAGTTGTAATCGTCTAGTATGTTTGTTTATACAACGTGAAGTTAGCCACCCCCACTGGGCATCTGGTATCTCGACTGTAGAAGATAAATTTACCCAGGGCAGTAACACTGCTACCCTGGGGTCTTCATCACGCCGTGATGATACAAAAACGCACACAGGTACGACACTTGTCTATTCTTCGTTCATCCTTTGAGACTAGAAGCTCCGCCTTAAGCGCGAGCTTTCTGCCCTTGCTAACACAAGTGTGAGCGCTCAGGCACGCGCAACCAAGGCACTGCGGAAGCCAGCGAGCCCGCGCTTCAGGCGGCCGCTTCTAGTTTCGGCTTAAAGGAGTATGGAAACGAAACTTTTGCACTTATTTCTTTGTTTAGATGTAGTCTATATTGTGCCGGCAGCCCAGAAACATTAGCCTAGTGTTTCTAGGCTGCTGGCAGGAAAGTCAAGAAAACTAATCATAAAATAAATAAACAGATTTCAGTATTGCGTCTGGTGGCAGTCTGTGAAGCTCCCTTGGAATGCCGCCACCTCATGAGTTTCTAAGAAGCAGAGCCAGTTTGCGGCAATATCGCTCGCTCGTGGAGTTACTTAGTCCTGGATTGTGACAGAACGCTAACGTGTTTACTGCGTTGTATATCTTAAAGCTTCCACAGTGCATCCACAGTGTTTCCACAGTACTTCTACAGTGCTTCCGCAGCGTGCATTCCACACCATGAACATCGCCATTCTTCGCAGACGTTAGGTATGGGCTTGATCTGAGGATGCGGGTACCTATGTCAAACCAACCATAACTACTCCCCCCCCCCGGATGCGCTGTGAATAGCGTGCTCAGATATAGCCCCCATAGCTTGCAGGTGTCGCCATTGCTGGGTACTAATGGTTATTTCTGCTTACTGGATCCCTCAAGGCTACTACTTCTGCGGTGTGAAACTTACACGGTGAACCGAACCCTCTTGGCACATAAAATACAAAAATAAATGTATGGCCGCGAACGACGTTACGGGCAAGCTAGGGCGTACAGACCTAGCTTGCCCTAGACTAGCTTGCCCTAGACTAGACCTAGACTAAGGGGCGCAGACCCTTAGTCAAGCCTTTTATAGGCTTTTTGTCTGCGCCCCCAACATCTGTGCGATGTTGAATAAAGATTTGATTGATTGATTGATTGATTGATTGATTGATTGACCTCGGATATTTCTACTAGGCGAGATTGTCACGCGTTGATGCCACAAGTCGCAACTCTCGCAACTACAGTAGCCCTTGGCAGTGCAGGAACTCTTGACGTCACGAGCGCGATACGCCTGGCATTTCTCGCTGGCCGATTTTGCAGCGAGAGGTAGAGAGCTCGCGGTACACGTCATTTCGTTTCCGTACCCCTTTAAGGGTGAACGGAGTATAGATTGAAACAGGCCCTGGTGGGGTAGTGGGGATTGAGCCCAGGATCCTTGGGCTCTGCAGCGCGTGCTTTCGCTCCACTTGCTCCGTCGCTAATGTGCGCTAACACACTCAACCCCCCCCCCCTCCCCCTCTATGGTGTAATGCGAGTGCGCCAGCCCTGCAAAGAACGAGAGGCTCACTCGAGGAGGCAAGTCTGCTTGCCCTCCTCGAACGAGACCAGCTGGACAGGAAGCCGCCTCTGGCGCTTGAGACGGGTCTTGCGCACGGCTCTGCCCGTGCGGTCGTCCACCGCGTCGTCCAGGTTTTCCCCCAGGTCCATGTCCTCCTGGAGCGAGAACTGCGAGGGAACGGTGCGTTGAGTCAGGAGTCGGGCGAGTCTGGCAGTTGCCATGACTGTATACGCTTTACGGTGCCTGGAGCCCGTCTCAGGCGTTTTGTGCGTTTAACGAGACCTCATAGGTTTTCCTCGATTTCCGCTGGAAAGACGCAGATTCGACACGCGTGCCGATTCAACGTCCGACCAGGCCTCGAGTCCAGACGATGGCTCGGGCCCAACTCGGAGGGTTGGCGCCATCCAAGTGCGACGAGGTTGCGTGGAGGCACAGAAGGGTTCTCACAAGCACTGATTATTCCAGGCCTTGATTAGTCTAGGCCGGGCTTGCTAGAGTCGCCGGAAAATACGCTCGGAGTTTCGGTACAATTTTACCACCACTAACCGAAACCGCCGAGACGATCCATTCGTCCGCTCGTGCCGCGTGACTTTTTTTTTTTTTTTTTTGCGTAGCAAGCGGTTTACGGGTGATGTCATCTTGGCAGTTCAAGCCACACGGGCGTGATTTACAAGTTATGGTTGCGATATGCGGCCTTTTGAGCAGTGAACACTGCGTTAGGAGATCATTACGGCATCGTCTTGCTCTTGTTGTGAACGGCTGTCGCAAGTGGAATGAACGAGAGCGCTTTTTGCATTTTACGTTGGGCACGTTGGCAAAAATCTGGCGACAACTGCATGGCGACATTGATTCTACGCACTAATGTGGCTAAAGAGTTGTTACACTAAAGTGCACCTTATTTGGTGGCTCTAGTCCCGGCGATGAGACGACCAGACCAACGAACCGCTCAACTCTTTTGTCGCACGACTCGGAAGCTTCACGCTGGAGCGAACCAGCAGCCCATGCGGTGGCAAACTAATCCGCTGGTTCCTTGCAGCTGAACTACGGATCGGCCACAGTGATTAACAGAGTGGTTTTTATCACGAGGTTGTAAGCTGCCGGAGGTGTAGTTGCTCTGACACCTAACAAGAATGCCACTCATGCGCAATGCGGGTATACGTATAAAAGTAATAAAACAAATTTGTATGGGCCCTTTGTAGTATTAACTATCCAGCTACTCATTGCCAAATGCGAAATAAGAGGGATGGGGTGTTAGAGGTGTTAGGTAATTTGAGGTGAGGGGAAAGTGTTCAATTGGATCATAAAGTAATTTGATTTATTGGCAATATTTTATATGCAGATTTAAAAGAAAACAAGAGGGAGAAACGAATATTGGGTTAAGGTGATGAATAAGAAGTATAAAGTCACAGCTCATAGTCAGTAATATGTACGTCTGAATTTCTTTTCTTTGTGTTTCTGTCCCTAACGTTCTAGCTGACTTTTCCTTTTGCATAAATGTATCAACTAACTCAACTTCAGCCCGTTATACACGGACTCACCCAATAGTCTGCTTTTTGACGATCGGAAGCACCAGCAACTGTCTTGGCCACACCTTGAGCATCTTCGCCAGTTTCGCCAGTACTGCTAAAGGTAAAGAGAGGAAAAAATGAGACAAACGAACACAAAACATGCCTAACGGCCACGTGACGAAGTAAGCCTGTTAGATGGATTTTAAGCCCTTAAACAGGATTCTGCTCTGCACGTGTGCATTTCGCATGAGCACGTTGTATTCTTGGTCGCACTGAAAGCATAGTAGTGAAAGCAAGGCAAAATATTCTCGTACTGTTCATAACTCCAGCAGACTTATTATTCACTCGAACAGGCGAGTATTCTTTCTAGCCAAGCCACCGACACTACAGCCATGGCTCTACTATTACGGCAAAGAAAAACGTGTACAGAGAGCTACACCTTCTAGCATCCATATTGGGGTTGAAAAAAAAACTCAAATATAGTGCATCGCGCAGGAATGTACCAAAACTGTCACTATTTGTACAATCCCCAAAACGAAAAGGTGGACGGATATAAGCTACATACAACAAATACGCAATCTATGTGAGAAATCGTGCATTGCATGTGACATTGCGTTAAAGGACAGAAGAACAGGAAACGTCAATGTGCCACATGGGATGAAGTCAAACTGAAAGGCGACCGTGAAATAAAAGACGGAGGTTAGAACCTGCAGTGACCGTTACCTCCTTTTCAAGCTAAAGTAAAAAAAAAAAGAATCCTCCACGTACAGATTAAAAAGCTGCTCCATGCTTTACAACTATGATTCAGAGCATTATAGTCGGTATAAAATATTTTATACTATGCTGTCAAGGCTAAATAGCTTCCAGTGCTCCAGCCCTGCAACCCTGCTTTTTTTCTCCATGGATCAACGCTCTATTTCCCCCACGTGTTTCCCCAGAGCATCAACCCTCCGACACCCCAAGTCAAGAATAATTAAGCAATACTTCCCATGGCTTTTTATAGCTGCAAGGAATGAGAAGCATTAATCCATAAAATGAAAGAGCAGAGCTGCTGTCGAGGGCCAATTGAATTGTAGCATTGCTCGCAGTAATAGGCTGGTCGTAAGAATTTGCTTAGGGCATGCCAAGTTACGAAGTACCGACGTCGGAGCTTCACACGCAAGGAACACCGTAAAAAAGTATTCAACACTGAATCTAGTCTCGAGCACAGCGTGGCTAAATAAAAACACGACATAGAGAGACTCACCGTCTATGGTTCATTTCGCTGGCCAGCTTTTGAGCGAGGCAGTAAAGGTACTCCACCTGAGAGCAGAAAAGAGAAAAAAGCGCATGAATAGTTAGAACCAGGCAAATCAACTAGAGATCAAAGAATTTAGAGGAGCCAGTGCAATGTACCTTCTTGCCAGGCACTTTCTTGGAGGAGAAACGCCGCCCACGTGAAATTCACTGTAGACTCCCAATTTTGACAGCCGACCGGCGTTCGCGAGGAGAGAAAGCAGAAGCAACGAAAATGCACATTTCAAAGCAGCGTGCTTGTTTATTTCCACTTGTCACAACATAACAAGAATACTTAATTTCTATTCACACGGTGCAGCTTTTTGACGAGTCTAGTATCGCGAAACTAAGTTTCGAGAAGCATATGCGCTGTTTAAACTAGGCAGTCGCGCATCCCTACAAGGGATGCAAGCAGTCCTCGCTTTTGGAGCGTGACGTTGCTGAAACTTCACTCAAGGTCCGTCAATCAGCAGATTGAGATACCCGAACGCTGCCAATGGCCCCTTGACCAGGGGTTTATCCACGATTTCAGCTTTAGGTGGGGTGTCAGAAATTACGGGGGGGGGCAACGAACCTTCGGAGGGCCTGGCGACCTTGTCTCGCCGAGAGTCGCAGTGTCTGTGTTAAGGCCCGTTCACACTCTTGCAACCGAGTACGACCGAGAGAGACGAGATCTGTTAAAACTTCTTAAAATTTCTTAGGACGAGGGAACACACTGGCATTCTGGCTCCATCTATGCAGTGAACCTGCAACTGCATTTCACAAGAGAGAAGGTTTTGCGGGATTTCCAAGGTCAAATGTGCGTAATACCCATAAGAAAGGCTCGTCTATAACGTTTACAAAAGTTGCCCAGTTTACACTGCAACCTGATAGATGGCGCCACTGTGTCCTCTCGTTGTAAGAGGTTTTAAGGGACCAAGTTCTAAGAGGTCCCAAGAGTGTGAACGGGCCTTTAGCATTCTGCTTTCCGTGTTTGACAGGGGTATCTGTCGGCTCGGGGGTCGGTGCGCTTTATGGCAGTGTAAAATTGACTAAGTGGAGAATCTGGTTTTCGCTTCCTGCCAACATTTCTCCTGCCTTTCTTTCCGCCGACAGGTGTTCAGGGACTTTTATTTTACGGGTGTCCGGTTTTCCTAAGTTGATCAGGCTGACGGCTGCTTTGTTTGCGGTTCGGTCAACTCGGGGCTCGATAAATGTTCGTGGTTTGACCTCGCGTCTCGTGGAGCGACGCAGATTAGTTTACATCTGCGAGATCATGACAGTGACTGCCAATTCAAACGACGAACCGAATCGCAGATTTTGGTCGGAGACAGTGTACCACATGACCATGACGCCATCGATTCCTGCGGTCAGCGCCTCGTCCGCGGACGGACGGGCAGAGTATAAAATGATCGAGCACCTCTCACTCGAAAATTTTTGGCAGGTGATTGTCTTGAAAAGCGCTGTCTAACAACTGTACAATATTTTTTTTTTAACGATTGAAACAGAGATGGCGAATTATTGTGTTTCGTGCATTCGCTCGTTCATTTTTTCGCGCAATTCTTAGTTTCATGCGTGAAAGAATCTGCATAAATTTTCCCCGGCTGACTCGACGCAGATTCCGGTACTCCCCCTGGCCCGTGTCAAGGGGCTCATGTCAAAACTCCTTTATCACGCCGCAATATATTTTTCACATCCAGTCAACCTTTCACCCAATAAGACCTTGCTTGTGGCTGTGGTGTACTGAAGTGTTGTGTGCGAGCGCGAAATGCGTGAAGGCATTCCCAAACGTCCTTCTGTGAGCAGGACTTCGTCGCCTCTACGCTGAAGCCTTCTCGAGCAGGACCATGCCTGTGTCACTGTCATCCCTTAAGTTAATAAACGTAGTGGCACTTCGTGCTAAGCCTATGACGGTGTTCTGTCTCGCTCGACACGTAACAGCGGCGCACGTTTCTTTTTTGCAGTAGCAAACGTCGATTTCACTCTTGGACAACGATGCCACAGTGCGATCATGCGATGTTAGAGTTTCGCGGCCCTGTGAGGTCGCAAACCGTTTCGGTCCGTCTTCGCTATCGTCTGCTTGTCGTCTTCTTCGTGCGGATGCGCTCGGGAGACGGACGAACCGCGGACGTGCCGTGACGTGATCAATCCATCCGCGGATCGGTCCGTCGTGTGAATCGGCCATGAGCGACGAGCGAACGGCCGACTCAAACGCATAGGGGGCGGGCGGGTACGGGTTGACCGCACGGTGCAGATTCCTTTAACGGTCGCGACGAGTGCAAGCACTGCATATAAACTTGAGGGCTGGAGATAACTAATCTTTTAGCGGAACAAAAATGTCAAAAAATACTTTGAAATTATTCGTTTGCTCTTCAACGTCCACGGTCTTTCCTCGATTTGGCAGGCCTAGTAAACCGAGTCAGCCAAATCCGACGAAGTTTATGGAGTGATATTAATAAAGCAGACTGCATCTCCACACTGTGCGTATTTCATATAATTTGTCGCAAAAACACTCGATAATCCCAGTGCAGATGGCAAGGTTTGGTGAAGTTCTCGCGAGTCAGTGAGTCAGTGATTGCATGGGCAACTCTACATGTGAACTAGACTGTCGCAAAATCTCGGTTTCGCGAAACCGTTGTGCATTGAGAAAACGTGCCGTGTAAATAGCCTTTAGACCTTTATAGACCTGTAGCTTTCAAATTTTGAGCAGCACCTCTGGCGAGCACAGTCGAACACATCAGCGTGCCTTTCCGTCGCAGGTCGTCACATACATTCGTGTTGCTCACCGACCACATGCCAGAAAGATTACGCTAGTTGGTGTATCTCAAGCAGAAACAGCAAGAAAAAAAAACAGAAAGCAAAAACACTGAAAGCAAAGCTTATTTAGCATTTTGATCAGATGCTCAAAATGCACACGATATTTCGAATGCATAGCATTTATAGGACCTACTTTTAGGAAGTTGCTAACGAAAAAAAAAACACTAAATATTGACGAACGACAGGCAGAAGGAGTAGACACGACATCGCTTGTCGTGTCTACTCCCTCTGCCTGTCCTTCGCCAATATTTTGCGCTGTTTTTTTGTTAGTAATGCATCGCCAACACGGCCAAGTTACCACTTTTAAGGATCGTTCACACAGTTGCGTTTGACTGCGTTAAGACTGCTTGCGTATAGCTGTTGCTATGGCAACCCTTTCGACGAGCCAATGGGGAGGCGCTGTGCTGCCCGACGCAACGCAGCGCAACGCTGTCGACGCAAGTGTGGGAACGAGCCTCTAGGAAGTTGGTGTTCGAGGATGGAGCCTCTATTTTAGTCATGTGGCGTCATTCCAAACGCTCTCGCGATGCGACACTAACAGCATGACATTGAAGCCATGACGTAATGATGTCATACTCGCGAAAACCCTCGCAATGTGCCCTTCTGTGGCCTCTTTACTGCGCCCACAAAAGAAAGAGCACAAAGAGGCCCTAAAAATGGCATTTTTAGGGCCTCTTTGTGCTATTTCTTTTGCCTCCTCCTCAAGAGCTGCGTTCTAATTTGGCATAACAGAGAATTGTAAACGTCTTTAATTTTTTTCTTCCTCTTTTGTTTTCTGGCAGGAGCGAGTGCGGGCGTGGCCGAACGGTTACCGGGCTTGGCTTTCGTGGAGAGCGGCGCAGAGGCCCCAGGTTCGATTCATGGAACCGGAAGCTCCTTTCATTTGTTATTTCAACTTGGCGTCCTCGTAAGGTCGAGGACCTCGTCGTCTGATTGAGGTGCGAATGTTCCACGCGCCGAACGTTCTACGCCGAATGTTCTAGCATTTTATGACCATGACTTTACGCGACGGGTTTTTTATTCTGTTTTGTTAACTTCTGCCGTGATTATAGGTGCGTGATGAAGTTAGGTTTGGGAAGTTCGCGGAAGCTTGAAAGCATCAAAAGTGAGGCGGTTGAATTTCTTACCTCCGGTGATGAGGGGCGATCTCTCGAATGTAGCGGAAGCAAAGTTGACGAGCAAAACAAGACGCGCCCCGTACGAGCGATCAGAACCTCGTCGTCGTCTGCTTTGGTAGCAGGTTCAAATAAAGCATCACAAACGTTTCTTTGATTCCTGACTGCTTCCGCGCGAAAGGGTTGACTTAGTATAAGCAAAAGACATATTCGATGTTTATAATTAGAAAATAATCTATGTTTACTTTTATAAAGGGATATTGGTGGCTAGTTGTGGCGATGGTGGCGCGCCGGTCAGTTTCTCGCGGCGACGCGGCGACGCGACGCGGTGACGCGACGCAAACACTTGCGTTCCGACGACTCGCCGGCGCAATTGACTCCGTAAGTGTGACGTCATGGGTCCAAACAAACCGTTGCTAGGGTCGTTGTTATGGACGAATACATGTGGCTCGGTTTCGCTGCAAAAACCCGACGATTCAAAAATCAGGAGTAGGATTTAAACTTCTAAAAATGACAGATATAGAAAGCTTGAATGTCATAAATGTTTCGACAGAAGTGTGCCGGTAATCGCTCGTTTCTGAAATATTTACGACTGCAACTTCCGGTCCTCAAGATGCCTGCAGCAGACGACGAATGCAAGAAGTATGCCGTCTGCCGCACGCCGGCCGTCCAAGTGGGGCCGTCGTTTGCATCGTGTGAATAAAGACGATATTCTGACATCGCATTTGTTTGAAATATAATGAGTTTCATACACTCTTAAGATTTCATAGTGGGGTGCGATGCAAAATATGGTTTATCGAAAGTCCGGGCGTTGATCGAGATGATAGTCTGCTAAAAGATCGCATTGCACCCGCGAGAAAAGCACTTCAGGCGAACGGTTGAGATCCCAAATTTTGTTTGGGGACTCGCGCTATGCGAGGGTGCTTCGTATACCTGGTTGTAACCATCGCGTGGAGAGAGATTCTTGCAGTTTCTTCAGATTTCCGCAAGACCCCAAAGCGCGAAAGAACTGGATAAAAAACATAAGGTGAGTCTATTACAGACTGTACTCGCATCGCGGGTTCGATGAAGATCTTCACCAAAAGAGCACATCCACTGAATTTGATGTATACCAAGGGGGAAAAAAAGCAAAATACTGCGAAATCGCGATAGACATGCAATTCTTTAATAACCTGACAACCACAATAATAAGGTAATATAATAACAAACGACTTACCTCGACGGCGTACGATTTGTTTCTCATGGTGGCCTGCACTGCGCCGG
The DNA here is from genome assembly GCA_037355805.1 of Ixodes ricinus. Classification (NCBI taxonomy): domain Eukaryota; kingdom Metazoa; phylum Arthropoda; class Arachnida; order Ixodida; family Ixodidae; genus Ixodes; species Ixodes ricinus. Next base: position 144,577 of record JAZHYW010004753.1, read on the forward strand.
TAATGCACTTCAGGTCGTCGTCGTAACTGATCTGCGTGACGTGGTTTGATTTTACTGCATTTTCACCCCTCGTAACTAAGCTGGGTTGTTCACAGGAAAAAAAAACGCACATTGCGGAGGCCTCTACGGCCACGGCAATCCACTTGTTTTTGTCGCTTGTTTACTGACGCATTTCAATGAAGACGCCCGCTGCAACAGAGGCCAGCAAATCTATCGTGTCGTCTGCTACCAAAGCAAAGCGGAGTGTAAGACTTCAGAAATGGCTTTCATCGTTGCAATATGACACTGAGACGACAAGAACATCTTCATAATTAGATATCAAGAAGTTAGGTTGCTTACAAAAAATTATTTACGTACTTGTAAGCAAAAATCTAGCCTCATGTGGAGTCTCCATGCATTAGTCCATAGCAACGTCCCTAGCAACGGTTTGTTTGGACCCAAACGCCATGTTGTGACGTCATCACTTACGGGGTCAATATGGTCAAGTGTCGCTACTCTGAAGCGTAGCTTATTTAATGACACTATTCATGCCCTTGTTCAAGAAGGTTGTAATACTTGGAGGGGCCATGACGTGAGCCCCGTGGATACCACAAGCCATTACCTTTTGACACCTGCCTCTTCCTCATCGTTCCCTCTAGTGCCAGTAAATTAGCTACGCTTCAGAGTAACGACACTTGACCATATTGTGGCTTAAAATCATGGTTAACAGTTATCTGAAGCTTCATATAAAATCACAGGAAACGCTTTTCCGGCCTCCACGAATGTTTAAACAACCCGCGACAGAGCATTGCAATATTGCGTCAGCTTCCTAGCACCGCATCTAATGCTGAGGAAGTCGTACTTTTGGATCATGACGATCGGCAGTTGCGTTTGCTCTGAACAAGACCAAGAATGGCGGCGCCCAAAATTATTTTGGGGAACGGAGTGCCGATGCTTTAAGCGCAGCTCATTTAGTGACTCTAGGCATGAAGTGAACTCGGGTGTATTCTTTCCCACCTTCGTCTTTATCGTTTATTGATTTCAATCATATCGAATAATGAACACTTTATATCACGCTACGCTTGTGTAATTATATGTCTTAGATTTATTAACCTGACCCACTACTTAAACCGTTCATTTATCGATAGTAAATCTTTAAATATATTTTCTAAATGTGAAGGTAAAACGGCACGGAGATTGATGATGATACAGACGCCAACGCCGCCCTCGAAAATTTTTTGAACTTAGAAATCAGCAGTTTTGTTTGCCATCCGCCAGGTAGCGCTACAAAACACCCAAACAGTTTTTAATTGTTTTTAAAATTAGCTAAGCTCTACAACTATCAAGAAACCAAAGCAAGATCATTGGGAAAATCTAATACATCGCAATGTATATCTATTCCACACAATAAATGTTATTAGATGCCAATAAATCTGTTTGATGTCCAAAAAAGATGTGCGTCAAAAACAGGTAAGTTTGAAGGGCTCCCGGAGCGTTATTACTTTGAATATTAAAAAAAGCCACCGTCCACCTCTTGGGCAACTATTGTAGTTCTAAATGTTATAAAAGATTTCTCCATAGTTTAATTAGTTACTCAGCGGCATTTGAATGGCCATGACTCGAAGCACAAAAAAGTGCTACGTTTGATATAGAATATCTAAACAAAACAATTTTACACAACATTAAATTTTTTTCTGCATATTACCAATTATAAGCACTACATCTGTAGCTAATTTCATTGCCCTAGCGCTTGTCATTAAAAACATATTTGTGCTGAAAAATGTCAATTTTAGGGCAATATTTGGAGAGCTGAAAAAAACAAAGTAGTGCAAATACCAAAACAGTATACCGTTACATTCTGCTCCGACATCGTCTTAACAAAACTGCTTTATTGGAACCGTGTTATCTTTAATGAATCGTTCATAAAACATGAACCAGCGGAGCAAGTGAGGGTCCGCGCCATCATATTCGCAACGCTACAAATGCGCATGAACAGTATAAACCAATACATACATAATATCAAATGAAAGAGGATTGCATTGCCTTTCGAATGACACCAATCCCACAAAACAGTATTTAAAAGGAGATGAGTAATGACCTGCCAAAAAGTACCTAAACTGCCATATTCAGTGGGACAGTGGCCTTAAAAGTTAAAATTTTAGGCTGTGCGGATTATCGCGTGCGGACTCTACAGGAGTTTTGTTTTGCAGGATCGTTCGTTATGACGAGACGTGAAAGATTTTGGGAATGAAAGAGTATGTTATTGATGATTTATGTATAATTGAGCTAAAAAAGAAGACATTAGTCAAGGTGTGTTGTGTATGAGAAGATTTTCGTGTCGACTAAGCACCAGGGACGGACTATGCACCGGGTGCAGATTATCTAAGCAAAAACTTCTTTTGTTTTTCGGCCTAAGTTGGCATTTTGGGAATATACGCCGGGTGCGGACTATAGCCCGGAAAACACGGAAATTACGTGTCCATTATGCAAGGTGTTAAAAGCTAGTTTGCTTTGAAGGAAAACCGAGACGAAAAATTAAAACTTCCAAGATTGGCTCCCCTGTCTTGACCTCGGGAAAAAATTATGAGTTTTTTGCGGGGCCTCCGAACGACAAGTGCGTCAAGCTCTCGAGATAAAAACTGAAGCCGGAATATTAAACGCCGCACCAAAACAAAGGGGATACCCGATATAGCATCATTATAAAAAATGACTTTTTAGTTATCTTTAATTTTACCACCGGACCAGACTGGTCCCAGTCGAATGTTCACATTCAAGAAAGGACTTGTATTTTAAGGTATTTTCCGACGACTAGAAGCCCAAGCTGACAGATTTCTCTTTGGCAGTTGTTCCTGCTGAGCAAAAGTTGATGCAGCTGAGGTGAATCTTTGAGCATAGCTCGCGCTTATAGACTAGTAGTGTCACATTGTCGTTCCGGTTGTTTGACTTACGTGAGGAAGGACCGAGAAGCCAACATTAGATGAAGCAATTCTCAGTTCAAAATAAAACAGAATATCGCAAAATGTAAATTTTGCAATATTCTGTAAGAAAATAGGAATTCCAAAATGCAGATTTTGGAATTTCCATGTGCCCATGCATTGTTAGTTGGAAAATGTGGTATTGTCGTCCTTATCTTACATGTTTATTATTTCTTCAATCCTGACCCGCACCAACACGCTCTTCGGCCATGAATGCGTTGTATGATACGAGCTCCATATCCAGCGGAAAGGAATCGACTGTCATGAAACTATTATTTATGGCGCGCACTCGAGGCCCGAGAAAGGGGGCTCGCAGCCACGGTGATGATTGCGGGCCGCCTTTCAGAGAGTCGCAGGCTGCGTGTTTGAGATCCCTGGTTCAGAGAATGGTTTTTAGACAATGCATGTAGGATGTAGTGATGCGATGGCAACCCCTAATCAACTTAGCGCTGCCGCGCGCCTGCCTTTCGTTTTCAGGAGTATATGACCAAGGCTGATGCCGCGAGCTATTCCAGAGCAACTATAAGAGCCAATTCAGCACCACGTGACCAAGGGCTCTTGAATCGCAAGGCGAACCCTGTCAGTTACATCTCCTCAGTGCTGAATTGACTATGATGGCTTGTAGCGTCCCCATGGCAGATCTCGGCTATTCAGTTGCCCCCTTTTTTATGTGGTTGCCGCTGATTACACGGACATTCGCATCTCTCGGCAACTGTGCATGGCAGCCGCCATAAGATGTACCTTCCGTTTTGGCTTCCTCTTATATAACTTCACTTCATCATTACCACAACAGGTCAGGTTACTGCCATTTTAGATTATACAGTGTCCTTTTTTCCCAGCATTGGCCTTTGTCAAGAGGCTCGCCAACGCCCGTTTCAGGGGCTTGGCATCTCGGTAAGACAAGACAAAGTCATCGATGATGTCTGTAATCTGGCTCATGTCTAAAGTGTCTATGCACTCAAGGCTCTATTTCACTATAAGTGCTAGCGAAGCCGAAGGCACGAGCGCAGTGGTTTCATGTCCTGCACTGACATCACACCAGCCGCCATTGTGATGGCCTTGGTATCTTTTTGCAGCGTAAACTGTGTACTGTCCCTTCCTTTTTTTTTTTGCAAGAGAAAGCAGAATGCACATTGACATGGTGCAAGGACATTACGTGCCAGCCATGTGTAGCCGTAACTCGGCCGAACTTTCGTCTTCTTGCCTTTTCAGCTACGTGACGCCGTAGAATCAAAGAACTGAGTTGGATGGCCACATTCATAGTTGTCACGGGATTATCATCAACGTCCGCCTCGGTTCAAGCACGTACCGAATGTGAAAAACAGCATTTCTAGACAGAGAGATAATTAAATGGAATATGGCCCGAGCTTTAAGGATAAGATACACAACAGCACATTTTTGTCAGGAAAGACAAACCAGCGCTGTGAGCGCTGGTTTGTCTTTCCTGGATAAAAATCACGCTTGGCGTTTCTTACAAGAACCGAAAACTCCTATTTGCGAACGGGTGAGAGAGGCGCAGCACAAGACCACGAGCAAGAGCCGCACCACAGTTTCCTTTCAGAGGCCGCTCCGTGGCCGATTTTAGTGCTGCGCCGCCACTTGCTTCCAAGTGTTGCACGAGGCACGGGGGGGGGGGGGATATTTATACAGCGTGTAGTTGGTCAGCCATTTAAAGTTGCGACGAGTCACTCGCTGTAGATGAGCAATTTAGCCAGTGCAGTACAACCGCTAGCCTGGGGTCTTTAACGTGCACCACGCAGTAGTGACACACGACCGCACGCCGGTACGATGCTCATCCAGATCGAAACGGGCAGGGGTGGGGCTCGAACCCAGGATCCCTGGGTTCTGCAGCGCGAGCTTTCGCTCCACGCGCGTCGAGCTGGGTGTGCGCTTTAGCCCACTCGGCCACCGATCCCCCTACGAGGCACGGGCTCGTGCATTGGCGTATTTGATGGTTTGATGCCGCTTGCAAGACATACAAACACATCAAGGGCTTTACTGAGGGCGCGTGACTCTTCGGTGCGACCTAAATACTCGCGGAGCGAGAGGTTACGTGCACGTTCTTACCGCTAGATTGGGTGCATAGGTCGTGGCATAGCCACCTCTTTACTGAGTATACTGAGTATAGAGGAGTCTATGGTCGTGGCATCGGCCGCGGTTACTCTAAAATTGAAACTGAAAGCTTGTCGTGTGGCAGCGAGATACACCACGTTGTCATGGCATCACTATTTCATACATGCGTTGCCTCTCATTGGTCCTATTTTTTGTGGGGTGCAGCAGACAGAATTCTTACACAGACCGTTCTCCGACAAAACGGCAAAACTGATCTCGGCGGTCTTAAGCAAAGGACTCGTGCCACGAGTCGCCGTACGTTCAAGCTGGCGAAAACAGCAGCAACAACAAATGCTCTGGCTTGGGGCACTTGGTACTAATGCCGCCATCAGGTTGAACCCATCGAAAATAAATCTAGCGAAAACGGCCCCGTCAAATTTATTTACTCAAATACGCAAATACAAAGACATTTATGCTTCCCTTATGGGTCTTTAAATTAAAATAGAAGATACTTCTAGTACGTACTACCGTTTGTTTTGTCACTTTCAATTTCAAAATTGCCTCAAAATGCGCTTAAAACAGTCAAAACAATCATATTTCTTGATTTTACTAAAACATTTCCAGCGCTCTCAAGGGAAAATTTAAAAGCCGTACGACCTTCATTATTGTATCTTCATAATGAAACTAAAAATAATCAGTAATCTGGTACATTCCTGAAACGAAGATTTGTGTAGCGAAATTTGCCCATTGAGTGACGAGCGAATAATCTGCAGTGGTGGGAGACGTTTGTGCGAATGCAAATTTCTGGTTCACGAGTTCGCGAAAACAAAACGCCACACTTTCGGTTTTTTTCCCTTAGTTTCGGTGCAACACGCTTTAGAAAACCTAAATAGTCGACCGAATAGCTTGTAACGCAAATCATTTTAATAATCCTTAACAGCTGCGATGACCTACTGTGATGGCGCGCTAGAAGTCTGTCTATAAAATAGACTAAGGGAAATAATTAAATAGTCAGACGGTATTTCTGAATCTTAGACTGTTAGCTTCCACATTATCATGCAGATGACGTTATTTTTAGGGAGTATATTTTTATTATTTCAGGTGTCTTTCAATTTTATTTTTAATCTCGAAAAAGACTTAAAAGAGGATGTAAGCATTAACAAAGGTAGGTAACACAGACATACATATAAACATACATGTGTTAGTGTGTGTGCTCGCAAGCATGCATGTAAATTAAACTTAATTAATTAGCGTAAGTAAAATATTTTCGAATCCTCAAGACATGCTACAAGATGAGGGGTTGCCATTTGTATTACGAGTAGTTTTGCTCTGGCCCTGGGACAGAGACGTGTGGATATACAAGGTAGCGAGTCTTTTGGTGATCGTGGACATCCGCTGCAATACATACCGATTGGCAACTACAAACTTGTTCATATAAAAAAACATGCGAATGTATTGTGGAATTTAATTCACTGATTTGAGAGAGAATCAGCATTTATTGAAAAGAAGACAGCGAGGTCAGCCAGCGCTTTGTGCCGGCTTGCTACGCTGTGAAAGAAGATGAAATTTAAAAAAAAATACAAAGAAATAGCGTAGACAAAGATAGCAAAGAAATTAGTACAAAGAAAGAAGATAGAGAGATAAAAAGAAAAAAAAACAGAAAAACAAATGCGCACGCACACAATATACACACACACTCACAGTACTGTTACGTTGGCAAGTGTTGGCTCACTTTGCAGCACACTGGACTGCAGTTCCTTAAAGTGTTTGTTGAAGATGTGTCTTCTTAATGAAATGTAAAAGAGCTTCGGTGGCCTTGTAACAATCTTTGGTGGAAGGCCAGGGTCCAAACAGAAGCTTCAAGTCCACCGGGTCCTCTTCCTTTAATTTCAGGCGAGTCTTCAGTGCGGTCCTTGTCAATACTGTAATCCCCGCAGGCACACAGGACGTGTTCGATGTTATGAACTGTTCTACACGATGAACAATCAGAAGGTTCAGCTTTGCCAATTTTATGAAGATAGTATTTAGTATATGCAACATTGAGCCGCAAACGATGTAACACCGTCTCAAGTTTCCTTGGTAGTCCTCGTGGTATCCGGAATTCGAGTTTAGGATCAATACGGTGAAGGCTGTAATAGTGATATTACGGATTTTCCCATAAAGATAGTGAGATTTCATTTCCGATAGATTTGATTAAATGATTGGCATCAGATCTTGAAAAAGGAATAGGTACAGAAATCGTGCTCTCGTGCGCGTCTTTAGCGGCTCTATCGGCGCGCACGTTTCCAATTATCCCGGAGTGGCCCGGAATCCACTGCAAGATGAAGTGATGTCCCTGATTCGATGCATACTGAATAGCCTGTAAAATATCATGGACTAGTTGTGAGTTAATGTTGTCTTTTCTTATCGAAGAAAGAGCGTACAACGCAGACCTGGAGTCGACAAGTATTGCCCAACATCGTGGGCTTTCAGCGCCCGCGTGTACAACAGCTGCACGAATAGCTGCTAGTTATGTTGCTGTTGATGAGGTGGCGTGGCTTAGTTTAGCCTTTATGTATGTGGCTGTGGATGGGATGTATACCCCCAGGGCTGAAGATGTGGGAATGGTAGAACCATCGGTGTAGATGTGAGTAAACGACTCGTAAGTTCTTTGAATATATTTGAGAGATATCTGTGTAATTACCGGGGAAGGAGCTGAATTTTTTTTAGTGATTCCTGGTATGCTTGTTCTTATTTCCAAATGAGGGTCCTTCCATGGTGAATATTGTGGAATCGCAGCTGCCTCAATTGAACTTGGCATATAGTCTTCTAGTACCATAATAACTTGCGCAAAGCCAGATGATGGTCTATTTTTTACAATGTCTACCAGGTGGTGTTTATACACTCTGGTTTTGTGTCGAAGATGAGCTCGCAGTGTTTCTTGCGTCCTTAATATTGCGGGAGATTTCGCTCGAGATTCCGCCAGAGTTCCAGAGGTGGGGGTACATTTTGGCAATCCTAAGCAGGCACGAAGTGCTTGTGCTTGGGCGCTTTCGAGTTCTTTAAAACAAGACCGTGAAACACGTTGCATGACTGGCAAACTGTAGCGCATAAGACTGACAAATAGAGCGTTATACAGAGCCATCAGCGCCGGTACAGAGCATCCCCATCTTGTTCCACTGATCATCTTGATTATGTGTGTAAACGAGGTAAGCTTTTTCTTTAGCCGCTTAATATGGGGTCCCCACGTCATTTGCCTATCGAGAGTCACGCCCAAAAATGCATGTTCAGAGACATATGGGATTGGGGTTCCTTCTAAGTTAATGGGGTATCTGTACGTTTGTTTCATTGTAAACGCCAACGCCGCAGACTTCTCTGGTGATATGTACAAGCCTCGGCTGCTAAGGTACCGTGCGGCAATGTTGAGGACTTTTTGTAGCCTGGCTCTGTTTATATATAAAGACTTGCTCGATGACCAGAAACATATATCGTCAGCGTATAAAGACACATGTACAGAAACAGGGAGTATCTTCAGAAGGCCTATAAGGCATATGCTAACAGCATTGGGCTGAGAACCCCACCTTGGGGAACCCCTTGTTTGACCTCATGGAATTCAGTGTTGCCATCTTGTGTCGATATATAGACTTTTCGTTCTTTAAGGTAACTGGAAATCCATGTAAATAAGCGTCCTCCGAAACCAATCGCCTTCATGTCGGAAAGTATGGCCTCGTGTTCTACCGAATCGAAGGCTGCTTTTATATCAACAAATACTGCGGTGGTAACCTGCTTGACTGACTTCATTTGCTCTATGCTAGAGACTAGATCTATAACGTTGTCAATACTGCATCTGCCACGTCGGAAACCACTCATGGATGAAGGATAAATGCATCTATTTTCAAGATCCCACTCCATGCGTGCGAGCAGCATGCGTTCCATTATTTTGCTTATGCAGCTAGTTAATGCGATCGGGCGATATGAATTGATATCGAGTGGTGGTTTCCCTGGTTTGAGAATTGGTATTACGCGAGCAATTTTCCAATCTTGGGGTATAATGCCAGTCTCCCATGAGGTATTGAATAAAGTGAGTAGGGCCATTCTAGCAGTTTCCCCTAAGTGACGTAAGGCTGAGTAGCGTATGCCATCTGGACCTGGACAGGACTTGGTGTTGGATGTAGCGAGTGCTATGTCTAGTTCCTTTAAGTTGAAACGGTCGTCCATAGAATTACATGCACTTACAGGGACGTGGCCAGGTGGTGCACCCTTGCTGTGATTGTTACCGGAGGGGCAGCTTATAATCTTGATGCAGAACTCTTCTGCCACGACTGTTTCAGATATTTGGCGTCTCAAAGAAATGGCTCTGAAGGGGTGAATTTGCTTTGGACTTACGCTGAGGCCTCGCGTGATGTGCCATATTCGGGTAGTTGGCTTCCTGGGATCAAGGCCGGAACTCAGTGACCTCCAGCGTCTTCTTGAAAGTTTGTCTAAGTGCCGCTGTACATGTTTTTGTGCTCGTCTGGAAGCCTGAATATCTTCAACTTCTTTTGTTTTTCTTGCTTTTCGTTCAGCCCTTCGACGGATGGCACGAAGACGCTCATATTCTCCATCGACCGTTGTCTGTGGGTTTGTCACGTTGAAAGACTTCGTTGCTTCTGAAGTGGAAGATGTTATTGCATTCACAAAGGTTTCCGTTGCAGTGAGCGTAGAACTGACAGATTCCATTTTTTCTTCAAATATTTTCCAGTCGGTATAAGGTACCGAGAAGCGCTGTTTGGAACAACACAGACCTCTCACTGTGGTGTATGTAGGTGCATGGTCACTTCCGTGAGTTTCAATGTCAGCGAACCATGTAGTTTCTTCAGCGAGACCTGAAGATGCAAACGAAATATCTAGAGGGCTGTTCACTGATGCACCTTTAAAGAATGTAGGACTTCCATCATTGAGTATCACGAGATCATGGTTTAGCGTAATTCCAAGTAATGCCCTTCCTCGAGCATTATTCTTCGTACTTCCCCACAGTGTATGGTGAGCATTAAAATCTCCTGTCAGAAGACGTGGTGACGGGGTTTGTTGGAGAATAGCTTCAAGTCTCTTAGTGTCAAATTCTGCTCGAGGAGGTATATAACCAGTTATAACACTGAATGAGATGTCGCCTTTTTTATAGTCACAGCAATATATTCATTTGTCCTATGGGACGAAATATTGTGCTCAATAAATGTGAGATCTTTTCGAATGCCGAGTAATACTCTCCTAAGACCGGTTTCTCTGTGGGAGTGAAGAAGTTCATAACCAGATAATCTGATGTTAGGTCCTACTCTTGATTCCGAAATTGCTACTACAGGAAATTTGTGTTTGAAGAGGAATTGCCGAAAATTTGACAGCCTATTTCGAAAACCTCTTGCGTTCCATTGAAGGACAGTGGCCTCACTTCGTAATTTATCTAGTGACACCAGAGCATCACGAATGGAAGGACAGCATCAATCAACGTAATAAGCGCTTTGGCTATAGGCGAATCCCAAGAGCAAAGAAGATTGCGGATGACATTGACAACTGTCTGAATCTTGGCCTCAGACATTGGTGGTTGCTGTCGTGTAGACTTCTTTTCAGGCCGTTTGGTTTCCCCTTCTGATTTATCAGTGGATTTTGAAACTTGTGTGGGAAGAGTTGGAAATTCATCTTCACTGTTCAACTTGAGTGGGGGATTACTCGTGTTTTTCTTCGCGTATTTCTGCGGGTGTCTCGGGTTGGACGGCTCGGCTGATGAGGAGTCTTCGCTCGTTGGGAGCTCTTGAGCCGCGGATGGTTTGTTTTTCTTTGACGCAGTCGTTTTAGGGGTCTCTTCTGTCAGTTGTTCTTTCGATGAGAGCAGCGCCGCTTTCGCTGACGCATAGCCAACTTTAGCTTGGCTCTTGTACTTGTATATCTTTTGTTCTCTTTGGTATGCCGGACAAAGATGAGATGTCGAGTCATGAGCTTTGCCGCAGTTCGTGCAGAGGGGATTGTCTGCATTGCAGCCGGTGCGTTCATGTGGTCCCCCGCAGCGTGTGCAACGTGACTCTTTCGTGCACGCGGTTCGAATGTGTCCAAACCCATTGCATTTCGAGCATTGGCGAGGTTTCTCTACAAATGGTTCCATCCTGTATCTTGTATATCCAATCGTGATGTATTCCGGCAAAATGTCTGTGTTGAGGACAACCTTAACAACTTGGGACGTGCCTAGCCGACGAACGGAGATAACAGGCGCCGTAGCTCGTATAGCCACCTGAAGTTCCGTGTCGTTTATGTCTGACGGTACTCCGTTGTTAAGAATGGAACCTTCGGCGACCTTCTTCCGAGTTTCAACGCTGCGGAAACGAGTCATGACCAGTCCGGGAACGTCGCCTGCTGGACGGGGCCTACGCGAAACGAGTCCCGACGAGTACGGAACCGGCGCCTACGTGTCTGCGCCTGCGGAGACAGGTCTCAACGCGCCCGTGACGTCAACGGGACGTGTGTGTCGTGCGTGCGGCTTGGTGCGCTCCGGAAGGGAGAGAGGCCGGGCCTAACTGCGGAGACAGGTCTCGACGAGTCCGTGACGTCAACGGGACGTGTGTGCGTGCGTGGGGCTTGGCGCGCTCAGGAAAGGGAGAGAGGCATGACCTAATTGCGGAGGACCATGGCTACGACGCACTTCTGGCTACGACGCGGCGGACTTTGCTACGACGCACTTGACGGCGGGTTGCTGCTGCGCACCTGCTGCCCTGGCGGGGAGTGAGGGAGAAAACGGACCCTATATAAGGCGGAGCGCGAGGCTGCTCAGGAGTTCTCTCGGATTTGACGACTGTATCGCAACCATGTAATTAAACCGTTCGTTACGTTACCAATTCTCCCACCTCCACTGGACCCCTGGGTTCTTCACTTCGGGGAATGGTCGTCGTCACGAGCCAGGAAGCTCCCGGACGTGCGGCATAAACCCCGCCTCTAACAACTGGTTGGCAGCGGTTGGGATCGGACCATGCGACATCGTGCTACATCTGCGGGTGAGCGTTTGGACTTTGCTTTGAGATTCGCCAGGCTTCAGATTATGGGTAATTAATTTTGAACTGCTGGGAATCCTTAGTGTTTGACTCGTGCGCTAGGTTTGTGTACAACCTTGCGACAAGTTTTAGAACAAAGCCAAAGCTAAAGAGCAGCGATCATGGATCTAATGAGGTTACTGAGAACAGATTTATTCTGTTTGTGTGAAGAATTGGGTGTGGAGGTGGAGCAAAAGATGAAGAAATCTGAGATCAGTAAAGCAATTTCAGAGAGCGCGGAAGCAGGGGAAATTAAAATTGCGTGGGAACTACTTCAGAACGCTAAAAAGGAGGCTGCAGCGAGAGAGGAGCAGGAGCAGACTGCAGCGAGAGAGGAACGAGAGCGGGAGCAGGCTGCAGCGAGAGAGGAACGAGAGCGGGAGCAGGCTGCAGCGAGAGAGGAACGAGAACGAGAACGAGAGCAGGCTGCAGCGAGAGAGGAACGAGAACGAGAGCAGGCTGCAGCGAGAGAGGAACGAGAGCAGGCTGCAGCGAGAGAGGAACGAGCGCAGGCTGCGACAGAGGAGCGAGCGCTGAAAAGGCTAGAGCTCGAAATTGAACAACAGCGATTAAACTCGCAGAACAGTAGAGTTGGGGCTCCGGTACGAGCAAGTGAGACCGAGTCGTATCAAATGAAGAAGCTCATGCAGCCGTTTAAAGTTGGGGAAGACGTGGGCCTATTCTTAGTTAACTTTGAGAGGACATGTGAGAAGTTGAGCTTCGCCCCAGAAACGTGGCCGCAACGGCTTTTGACTTTGTTGCCCTGTGAGGCTGCAGAGGTTGTCGCGCGCCTTAGTGCTGGAGACGCGGACGACTACGACAAGGTGAAGTCCAGCCTTTTGAAACGGTACCGCCTTTCTGCCGAGGCGTTCCGTCAAAGGTTTAGAAACGCATCCAAAAAGAGCAGCGAGGGCTACTCGGAATTCGCTTACGGGCTTAAAACCAATTTGATAGAATGGTTGAAGAGCGAGGAAGTGTACGAAAGCCGAGACAAGGTAGTCGAGTGTGTGTGCCTCGAACAGTTCTTTCGTAGCATTCCGCAGGCAGTCAAGCTCTGGGTGCAGGACAGGGTAGGAGTCGACTCTGTCGAAAGGGCCGCTGAGCTAGCCGAGGAGTACGCAACGCGTAGAAAGCTGAGCGGAGAGGAAAGCGAACCCGGCCGGAGCGATCAGCGCAAGACCTTCCGACAGGGAAACGGCTCGCGAGAAAACGGGCCCGAGAAGCCCGAAGCAGGACAAAAGGTCCCAGAAAAGAGCGCAGAACACTCGAACGGAGACGAGGCGCGGAAAAGCCAAACAGGGCAGTTCGAGGCAAGGAAGCCGTTCCTGTGCTACAACTGTCAGGAGCCGGGACACACAGCGGCCAGATGTAAGAAACCGCGGGTTGTGTTCTCGACCGTGACCGGTAGTGACGAGGACCTGGAGCTCCTTCGTCCCTATCTTCACGAGCTCCAGGTAAACGGAAAGCCGTGCAGGGTGCTTCGGGACAGTGCAGCGACGATGGACGTGGTTCATCCATCGTATGTAACGCGATCCGATTTTACTGGAAAGGTAGTTTGGATCAAGCAGCTGCTCGAAAAGCACAGTGTCTGTCTGCCTATGGCGACGGTAAGGATAACTGGCCCGTTCGGACAGCTAGTGACAGAGGCGGCTGTCTCGCAAACAGTCCCGTTGGAGTATCCTTATTTGTTTTCTAACCGGTCAGAATTCCTGCTGCGCGAGAGGGGTCAACAACTGGGAGAGGGACTAGTTCAGTCAGGTACGAGGTCCAAATCGCGTCAGCTCGCCCCTTTGTTGACGAGTGATCCAGAGCCAGAGGCAGCTGTCGGGGAGCAGGCACTACCAGAGTTCGAGGCAGAGAAACGGGATGAGAGGGACCAGGTTGTAGAACAGCCTGACCTCGTAGCACTAGAAAGTGTACGCCGTCCCAACGAGCCGGCGAAAAAGGCGGAGGAAGACGGGATCAGTGAAAGATCTCTCGTAGCTCCGGCGTCACGTAACTTTGGTCCTCTGCTACGAGTAGACAGAGTGTCTTTGACAGTCGAGCAGAAGAGCGACCCTAGTGTGTCAGGGTTTCGCGGTACAGCTCAGGAGATTGCTAGGACCAATGTGACGGGGCATGAAAAAGGCGGATTGTTTTATCGGCGCTATAAGGACCGCATTTTCACGTCTAGAAATCACCTGAAAATCGATCACTACGACTTCAGGGCAAGAAAAAGGAAAGGCAAATTTAACGGCAATGCCGATGGGTTGAGCAGATTTTTCTGGCATCACGAAAAACAGTAGGGATGATCTCAGAGGTCTTCGTCATCCACGGGAATGAGGATCTAAGTGGGGGCACTTCGTTAAAACCCCAAAAGGACCTCACAAATTGCAAAGAGTTTGTCTTTTGTATTTTGTTCATTGTGACCTCGTTGGAAAAATGAGTTTTGGCGACAGGGGGCTCGATACCCGAAATTGTACTATAGTTTTCAATTTGCATTGTTTTGGCAAATTAGGGTCATCCGTAATCCGGTCTGGCGGGTCTCTGGCGGATTCTGAGCGTTTGACTGCGGTGTGGCGTGGTGTTGTGTGGGACGTTTCCGCTAATGCCTCCGTTGTAAGAGGTTTGGGAGTTTGTTGGGTGCTTGCAACGTCTTCTCAAGGCCTACTCCAAGCCCACCTCTTCAGGCCAGCGATCGTACCACCGGCCTTTCGAGGTTTCCCTGGCCCCGGAGGGGCTGTTAAGAATGGAACCTTCGGCGACCTTCTTCCGAGTTTCAACGCTGCGGAAACGAGTCATGACCAGTCCGGGAACGTCGCCTGCTGGACGGGGCCTACGCGAAACGAGTCCCGACGAGTACGGAACCGGCGCCTACGTGTCTGCGCCTGCGGAGACAGGTCTCAACGCGCCCGTGACGTCAACGGGACGTGTGTGCGTGCGTGCGGCTTGGTGCGCTCCGGAAGGGGAGAGAGGCCGGGCCTAACTGCGGAGACAGGTCTCGACGAGTCCGTGACGTCAACGGGACGTGTGTGCGTGCGTGGGGCTTGGCGCGCTCAGGAAAGGGAGAGAGGCATGACCTAATTGCGGAGGACCATGGCTACGACGCACTTCTGGCTACGACGCGGCGGACTTTGCTACGACGCACTTGACGGCGGGTTGCTGCTGCGCACCTGCTGCCCTGGCGGGGAGTGAGGGAGAAAACGGACCCTATATAAGGCGGAGCGCGAGGCTGCTCAGGAGTTCTCTCGGATTTGACGACTGTATCGCAACCATGTAATTAAACCGTTCGTTACGTTACCAATTCTCCCACCTCCACTGGACCCCTGGGTTCTTCACTTCGGGGAATGGTCGTCGTCACGAGCCAGGAAGCTCCCGGACGTGCGGCATAAACCCCGCCTCTAACACCGTATACAACTCCGATGGCCGATTTACGGGGAAAAGGCTCGTAGACCTGGACAGGGATGCCTCCGATGGTGGTCAGTGAAAGCAAAGCTTTTGTCGCGTCTCTGTTTCTCGTGTCTATAGCAAGTAGATTGAACCTTCGGTTTGGCCTGACAAGGATGATTTCATCTGGGGCAGTCATCTCTAGCTTCTCGGTGATTTTCAGCGGATTGATTGTGGCGATTATTTTGGATGGATCTTTTGGCTTCAGTACCACTACGAGGTGGGGACGTTCTTGTTTCGTATTTTTGACGGTCTTATTACTTGTCTCGGAGCTGCTGGAAGCTTTGCGTTTTTTGCGATTCTGGACCAGATTATATGGGTCGGAATCGTCACCGGGATCGTCGGAGATGCTCTCGTAGTAGGAGATTGTGCTCGAAGCACTTGACGTACCCATAGGCAATTCTTCCATTTCAACTGAAGGTGTGTCCTGGCCGGAGGAAGGGCCGGCCTCGGCCATGGCAGATGAGCGATCGACTCAATTCGAAGAAAATGTTGCGTTTGGCTGGCCAGGGAGGTGAGAACTTTGATTAAAAAGGAAAATATTGAGACGAGCTCAGGATCAGCAACGATAGGTACGACTTCTTCTTCTTCCTTCCTTGACTGATTTGAATCGGTCGTAACCGATGCGGCTAATACACAAATTGTGATATTCTCCTCAAGCCGCGAGTTCCGGTGTGACAAAGGCACAAAGCGCAACACATGCAGCATCTGAGCCACTGACACTCCCTTCACCGACACTCCATTCACCAAGTGTCCTGCAGGCACCGTTATTTTGTTGCCCGATGCAGCAGACCGGGCGCAATCGGCGATAGTCACGATTCGAAAATGAGATTTTCGGACCTTTGGACACGGTGTTCAGAAGCTACTGGCAATAGAGTCTTTAGGGATTAGAACGGCGAGTTGGGCTAGTTGGTTGTACATGCTTGAAGTGAGGCGCCAAAACAACGAGGACACGAGGAGAGAAGCAGACAGGACGAGGCGCCTCGTCCTGTCTAGAGTCAGTCCTGTCTGCTTCTCTCCTCGTGTCCTCGTTGTTTTGGCGCCTCACTTCAAGCAAGTCTTTAGGGAACCGTGTTTGCCCATCCGATCCGGTACGATGGGCCCTCCAGTACGCACTGCGCGTGCGCTAAAGCAGAAGGCTCTCACGTGTGCAGTTCGTACCGGAAGGCCCATCGTACACCGTATCGGATGTGAAAACACGCTTTGCTTTGCGCCGACTGTTTTAAGAGATCTGAAGACGAAAAAACGCTCGTTTGCCGAGATTTGAGATAGAGCTTCAGATATCTTGCAATTGACTTTAAGCAACAATATATCTGAAGTATCCATATTCTGAGGAGTATCGCTTCTATGTACCGACTCTAGGTCAGCACAAACAAACAAACACCTGTGTTTCTTCAATTTTTTTTTTTTTGGGGGGGGGGGAGACAATGGTTGCTAAAACAATCTACTAGTGTGGCAGAAGTTTGTTATTCGGATCACTAAGGCAGATTTTGACGCCCGTCAAATGCTTTTATACTTTCTTTAAGGAAAATGCAACGAGGCGTTGGTGTCGTGTTCGCGCTAACTGTGTCGCGCGGTGTACATGCTCAAAAACTGTGCGAAATCTTTCTATTATTTTTTTTTTGTGAATTCACTTTCGCATGATGCTTTAGAGAAGGCTGCGATGAAATGCGTTCCCCTTCCCAACCCGCAGCTCGTGTAATGCACATGTTGTAAAATCGGAGTTTTCTTCTCTCTTTTTTAATTTAGTTAATATTAAAAATTAAACGACACAACATAAACATGAATCGAGAGTCGTTAATTGTTTTTCATACGGGATTACAGGGCAGGCTTGGAGGCTCGCACCACAAAGACTTCAAAGTTCAGCAAAGAACCATTGGCTTGTTTGTCTGCCCACAACCGGTTCCCTTCAGCGGTCGCGTCTTCAAGAAGTAGCGGCATTTCCTCCTGCGTTAGAATGGCTCTCAGGGGGTTCGTGGACAGCAAGTCTCCTGTTGGTTGGAAAATTATAGAAAGAAACATTTTAGTGCAAAATGGGCAAGAAGGTAATATCTGAAAGTTCTAGGATGTGAGCTCGAACAACACCATACAATGCCCCTTAGGAGTTTTTGTCCGACACGAATTTATGCGTTTCATAGAAATTGAAAAGTAAACTTCTGTAAGCCTCAGGAAAACAACCGACATTTTTTGGGTAGGCGAGTGGGTTGGATGGTTGGTTGGTTGGTTGGTGAGTGGGTGGGTGGGTGAGTGAGTGGGTTGGGTTGGTTGGTGGGTGGGTGGGTGGCTTGGTTGTTTGGTGGTTTGTTTGGGTTGGTTGGTGGGTGAGTGGGTGAGTTGGTTGGTGGGTGGGTGAGTGGGTCGGGCTGGGTGAATGGGTTGGTTAGTTGGTTGGTTCGTTGGTTGGTGGGTGGGTTGGTTGGGTTGGATGGTTCATTGGTTGGTTGGTTGGTTGGTTGGTTGGTTGGTTGGTGGGTGGGTTGGTTGGGTTGGTTGGTTGATTGGTTGGTTGGTTGGTTGGTTGGTGGGTGAGTTGGTGGGTGGGTGAGTGGGTGAGGGTGGGTGAATGGGTTGGTTAGTTGGTTGGTTTGTTGGTTTGGTGGGTGGGTTGGTTGGGTTGGCTGGTTAGCTGGTTGTTTGGTTGGTTGGCTGGCTGGCTGGCTGGTTGGTTGGTTGGTTTGTTGGTTGGTTGGTTGGTTGATTGGCTGGTTGGTTGGTTGGTTGGTTGGTTGGTTGGTTGGTTGTTGGTTGGTTGGTTGGTTGGTTGGTTGGTTGGTTGGTTGGTTGGTTGGTTGGTTGGTTGGTTGGTTGGTTGGTTGGTTGGTTGGTTGGTTGGTTGGTTGGTTGGTTGGTTGGTTGGTTGGTTGGTTAGTGGTGGGTGAGGTTGGTTTTGGCTGGTAGGTTGGGTTGGTTGGTTGGTTGGTGGTGGTGGTGGTGGCGGTGGTTGTAGTGGTACTAGTATTTGTTGTAGTATTAGCAGTAGTAGTATTAATAGTCGTAGTAGTAGTTGTTGCAGCAGACGTAGTAGTAATAGTAGTAGTACTAGTAGTGACACGGAGAAAGAAATCAAAAGCCTGGAACGTCTTTCTTTCTTGTGGACCTAAATAAATTTCTCAGCATTTTCAGCCCGGTTTAGCGTCTCAGCTAAGATGTTCAGCAAACGTCGGTGCCCACTCTGAGCCTTCCTCCAACTCCTTTTGAAGTTATCAACGATGGCTTGGATAACATATATGCCTTATGAAATACCTCAAAATTGGTCTGAGTGTAGTGACAATTCTATATTAAAATACCGACCGCGCTGGGATAGATGGCACAAAAATGAAAATGCTTAGTTTACTGACATGAATCTTTTAGCTGAGTTATCTCAACTAAGCATTAAGAATTTGTAAAATAATTATTTAAGACAGGTGTCTAAGATAATGTCCTCACTCAAGGACAGCCTTCGCATTAGTTCAGAAATGATTAGGGAGGTCAGAGCTTTAGCAGTTTGAATTTAAATCATTTTAAACTACGTGGAAGTCAGTTAGATCGTTCGCGTTCAAGCATTGTTAGTAGTTAATAGCACTGACATTAGTTAGTTAAGCATTTGTCGAAAAATCTGCATAGATCTTTGCTGAAGGCACAGTAACTGCTTTGCCTCAACGGCAACTCTGCCAATGCGCCAGGCAAATATTTCCGAAAAAGTTTAAAGGGTCCGTGTTTTTTTTGTGTGTTTTTTCCGCCTTCTTAGTCTACAAAGGTGGCGACTCAACTTATTTTTATTTCCAGTTCAGTATTCGTCATAGAGTAACCAACTCACCATCAGCTTTAAATGCAGCTCAAGGGTACTTCTGAAACGTTATTGATCTCGAACCCAAACTGGCTTCAGTATCCCACTTCGAAATCCTTTGTTGAAAACAATTATGGCTTCAGAAACACCAAGCCGTATGGCTAGCCAAGTACGAAACCAAGCCAAGTACAAGTCGACGAGAACAAAGCTCATGCAAGAATGGCGGGCGCAAGCGGACGTGTTTTTTGTTTTTCGTTTTTCGTCTTCTTTTACTTAAATTAACGTATGTACTTTTCTAGACATAACTTGACCGATTCGTTTCCTTAATTCAACAACTTTGACTACCCACCCTATTTTAGTCTTAAGCTTAGCTTGTATTTTGATGAAGATGGTTACCGATCTCGCTATGGCTGCATTGACTTGTTATTTATAATGTTCAAATTATTTATAGTACGGACGAGATTCTTGCAAGTTATGTACTTACGGATGACGTCCTCTGGGCCGGCATAATACGAAGACACTTCAGTTTTAACTTCACATATCGAAGGAGTCAGCTCTGCCTTCTTCAAAAGACCCAACATGTAAGAGGAGAGTGCTTCTTTCCCAACATGATCTAGGCTTGGAGGAATGCAGTCTTCGCAAATCTTCGCAGGAAGGAAATAGATTTAGAAAGAAGAAAACAAGTTAGAGTGGTCTTCTGAACAACATTGTCTGCACTATGGGAAGATCGTGCATGGAAACGACAATATTGTAATGTTATCTCGAAGAATGCGCGTCCGCTAATATTTCGGTTTCCCGCTAATTACTTCATAACGATCACGCCACTTTATCGGCTCCAACTTATACCTAAAATTGAATAATAGCTGGTGTTAAAAAATTAAAAGTTTATTTTATCAACGCAACAGCAAGGTCAGCTGGCCTGGGTCTTTTTTTTTTTAATAATCCTTGAAAAAAATATTTTATTTATTCGGTTCAGTTATTTACGAGGTTCTTTTATATGACACGAAGAACAATGAAAAAAGACATTTAAAAAACTTGCTCTATTTTGTGGCAAACAGACAGACTAGTAGTTTCGAATATAGTGCTTAATTATCATCGTCATATAACTCTGACGGAGAGTTCAAGAAATGCAGTGTGTGGGGAGTCCGGCCTCAGACAGTCTCTACAAACTGATGTTCTAGGATGTATTAGCAGAGCGACTGCCCATTAAGCTTCTCCTTTTACACTCCTTGGCAAGCGAATACGCTCACCTTTGCGTACTTGCGCCAGCGTTCCATCTTAGCCAACTTCTGGCGGAACCGCATAACCGGGGTGGCAGCGTAGAACCGAAAGTAGGCCTCGCCGCCCGGCTTTATCAACTTGGCGACGTTCTTGAGCGCCTTCTCTTGGTCCCTGACCCAGTTGAAGCAAAACAGCGAGTAGACGCGGTCGAACTGGCCGTACCGCTCCACGAAGTCGAACACGTCGTCTGCTACAATGTCGAGGACATCGTAGGAGATCTTGGGATGGGCAAAGTGCCGCCTCGCGTACTCCACCATGTCCTTGGACGCGTCCACGGCGACGATCCTTCTGAACGGCGGGCAGCGGGGTAGCAGCACATCTCGCGTCACGTTGCCAGTGCCGCAGCCAAGGTCCAGGAACTGCTGTCCTTCGGTAGGGCCGCTGGGAAACGAGTCCTGCAGGAGACTCAGTTCGTCCGCGGCTGACGTAAGCCACCAGGACCCGGTGACGTCCATGTAAAGCTCCGGCTTGAGCGTGGAACTTCTGGGTTCGGTGTTAGCCGTCATCGCGAACTCGGGAACAAAGAAACGGAAAGACAAGGCGGCTGTAGTCACAGACAACGGCGTTAGTATAACTAATGGCACAATCTCATTAGCTGTGGAGCGATATTATAATGCTTGAAACTAGCCAAGGCCCACGTTTCTTAAGTAATCGACGGGTATATGTTAATGCGAAACCAGCGACCGGACTCAACGAAACGATCAAACTGACACGGAACGCGAAACTCGTGCAAAAAAACAGCCTCAATGTTCTATCTTTTTATTGCGATTTTTTTTGGTCGGTCGACAGAGTTAAGTTAAGCACACCGAGAACAATTTTTTGAAAATTTTCACTACAAATGCAGAGGGAAAGGGGGGGGGAGGCGGTGTGATTTAAGTAAATAGGGCGCAGTTTGTCAGAGATGCGTACCACGAAAGGGAACTCGGTCGACGGCTAAAGCATTTTAGTGGACTGATTACTGGTGTTTATTGGCAATTAGGTACTAGAAAAGCGTTTCTGTGCAGATGTTTTACACTTGCGTTAGCAGCGCTTTTTTAACGCAGGCGGGAAACATCAATTAAAAACATTCCAGGACCGGTTTATTTCGTAGTGAATGCTTATAATCCCAGCAAACGGATATTCTCATATTATTTTTATTTATTTCAATGCTTTAATAACCAAATGTTTCAACCCTTTGACAGTCGAGTTTTTCGTGTTTTTTTACGTATTTTAGTGGGTGAGTTTTGTTTACAAATGAATAATAATAAAAAAATCAATGCCCTCGTGTTTTTTTTTTGTTGTTGTTTTTTTTCCTAATTATGTAGCGGGAGCACGTACAGTGCTTGAAAGCTGTTCAGGTCTCGAAGCATCAAAACGAAAACACTGAAGGCGAAAAGTTGTCACTTTTTATCCCTCCGGTTTTATTTTTACGCTTTCGGTTCCGCGGCATTCCAGTGGCTTCAGATTCCTATCCAGAGGAACTTTACAGAGCTTCTCCGTCGAATGATGAGTTCTCATCCTCTGAATTTAATTCCGAAAAATGTTGCAAGTCTAAATGGGAAGAGACAGTGCTCACATTGGTACTACCCCGCAGAGCGGCCGGTATGCGAAATGAGCATCATGTGCGCGAAGCGTCTAATTTGAAAACTATAAATAGCCAGCAAAGCGGAACACTCTGCGAACATAACAAATACATGGCAGATAATAACACCTCCCGCGGTGCGCGCATTTAGGCCGGCTCACACAGGTGACATTTTAATATGATGACGACACGAATATAGATGTTTCGCCGCATTTTGCTTTTCCCTTACCTTACAAGCGGACAACACTGAGAGTTCATTTACGGTACTCCAGCGGTGCGTTCGGAGACGACCAGACGGGAGGCCGCACGTTACAGTAATCGGATTCGATAACCAGACGAACTTCGTGCTCTCCCACTTTGCCGTTGTGAACTTTTGTGCTTCACCTCTGCGAAACAAGCAGTGCCGCGCGTGGAGTAAGCAAACAGGCTGAGAGGAATCGTCAAGCAAGAGGCAAGGGCCTGCAAAATCTCTTTCCTGTCGTTCTAATCTTGTCGGTCGTCTATACACCTTACTTTTTAACACAGGATGTGTTTTATCAACTCAATTCTATCAGATCAGTGATGTCTCTACCCGCCTCCTAGGGCAGGGGTCTCAAACTCATCGGAATTTGGGGGTCGAATTTCTGACTCCCTAAGGGTCAAGGGCCAGCGAAGGGGAGAGAGGGGGTTACATTATGGGCCCTGGAAAGCAAAATAGCCCTGAAGGTCCACGTTGCGGAGCAGCTTTGTCTGCCAGAAATCCTAAAATATCGACTTCGTATCTTGTGCTGCTTGTAAACTCGCTGTTTTGCCAGTGGCATCTCTAGCTCTGAATAGTTTATATGACTACTTTGGGTAAATACCTGATGGGGCAAATAAAAGTAAAATGGCGCCACTCCGAGAACGTGCTGGCATATTTCAATTGAACAAGAAAACATACCGCCGTCGCCCTGTCGTTCAACTCACTCGAAACTTAGTGAAACACAGTGTCATAAAAAAGGGGAAAAATATGCGACAGTTTTTGTTACCTTGGCGATTTTTAGGACTATTATAAAAATTAGAACTTTCGTTTGATTGTTATTTTCTGGCCGCCTTTCAATCAGTTTAACTTATAACATGCAGCAGGAACGTTAGATGCTCAAGCTCATAAGCTTTGACAGTTACACCCGCTACGTAAAAAATTATGCACACTAAGTGTGTCCCTAAACAGGAGAACCGTGCTCGTAGCCTAGTGGCAGGATCTTCGTACGGGAGATCAACGTCAGAAACAGGTGGGAAGAAAACTGGAAACGAGCCAAAACTTACAGGAAATGAAGGAATCGACAACGTGAGGCTCTTATGGTACAAGCCATTTTCAGTACTCGGACATGTGAACTCCATGGGCTCGTAGCCGCGGGATTATGCCGGAGGGCTGTGTAGCCCTCTTAGAGATCCCTGTCCTAGGATGGTGTGCACCCCCCCCCAAGTCCTTCCCTATTTAGTTTGAACATGAGAGCACCTGCTTATGAACAAAATCATATTTATAGCGCACTGAACGCGCTCCCACATACAAACATGGCGTAACTGATGCTTATGTTGAAGCACGTCAAAATCGTTGTAGTGGTTTCGAGCGCGCTTGGCTCAAAAGTGCTTCCTCACATGAGCTATGACAGCACAGTAGTTATCGTGTACACGGTGATATGGAGCTAAAGTCACAGTGACCCCAGAGCACGAGCCGTTTCGTCGCCTCTCGTCCGCGCTGCTGAGCTCCTGGGATCCTCCCCCATCGACTTGACGTGAACGGGAACAGAGGTGAGGTATCCGTTCTTGCGTACCGCGTTGCCTTTTCTTTTCCTTTCTTTTTTCTTTTTTTAATGTTGCGTGTTTGTTTAGACAGGGGGAAGTGAGCCAGCCTCAATGGGCGTCTCGTGCGTCGCTGTAGATCAAATGCAGTCCGACCGCCAGCGTCGTCTCGGCGTCGTGTCTTTGTGCTATCGCCGGCCGCACCAATCACTGATCCTTCTCTGTGCCTGATTGGTTTAAACGCTGATAGCAAGGGCACAAAGAAGACATGCTCCGTGGAGAAACACGTTTGTCACCGCTTGATTGGCTCAAACGGATTGCACAGACCAACCAGCTCTCTGACGTCATGCCGCTGCGGTGGCGCTGCTGTCGGTATTGCGCATGCGCAGATGCTTCGCCTCGGGCGAAAAAGAAGACGAGGGCCAACAGGCGCTGATGTACCATTCACGGGCTCCCGCTTTCAGAGATCTCAATCACCGGCAAAAGGTGTAATCCAACAATAATTCTGGTCTCAATCAACGCAGTTCGTCGCAAGGAACAAGTGCACACCATCATCCAGCGCGTGAGTGAATTTTCCTCGGAAATATCACTTCTCGAAGTTCCCAAGCGACGGCCGCCACGCTAAGCCTAACCAGGTTCGCAGCATTTTACCCGGTGCTCCTGCGCTAGGCTTATACCCGTGGACCTTCGCCCCACGCCACCTCCGGCTCACAACCCAAGCATGGCAATGGCCATGGAGGCAAGCGATGCTACGGGCATCCCCCTCCAAGAAGACCAACCCGAACGAGACGACTGGGTAGAAATACGCAGGCGAAGATCCAAAAGGTCAAGCCACAAAATACCGAGGCCACAATCTCAGGCTCTCAACCGACGCCGCAGAGGGCCCTAACAAGACAACCAAGACTTCCTCCGCTCCCTCGAGACGATTTCAAAATTATTATTCGTCCGCGAGGAGCCTTGAATCTTGCCACCCTCGAGACTATCCACCTCTCTCGCGCCATCGCGGAGAAAACTCAGCAACATACCCGCGACCGACCAAACTCGACAACATTCCAAGTCCGCATGGACAGAATACAAAATATCGCCATCGCAAGCACCCCGAGTGAAGACCTGGCCCGACACATCAGAGACATCCCAACCCTGCGTTTTGGTGACAACGAATACGAAGTTACCGCGTATATTGCCGCCCCCGACGACTCGGCTCGCGGCGTGGTGCGTGGCATCCCGCCCGGCACCACTGGCCAAGAACTAATCGACAATCTCTACTCGCCGGGCTACGAAATTCTTTCAGCCCGAATGATCGGAAAAACATCGACAGCTCTTATTACTTTCACCGGCAAGCAATTACCGAAATACGTCATCTTCGAGCACGCAGCACTTCCATGCAGTTGGTATCTACCTACCCGTCACGCCTGCTACATATGCCACGAGATCGGTCATCGCGCCGATGTGTGCCCAAACCCGGACACTGTTAAGTGCGTGACGTGTGGCGTTTCCAACCCTACGAAAGGCCACGAGTGTACGCCCCGATGTGCTCTCTGCACAGGCGCCCACCCTACGGGCTCCAAGGAGTGCCCTAAAAGCTGGCTCACCGCCCACCAACATCTGTCTCGAACCACCGCCGAAGACGAAAGGACACTCGCGTCAACTCCCGGTCACGCTCCCGCTCCAGAGGGCCACAAAGGACAGGACCGAGGCAACGGTCTTCCTCGAGACCAAGGTCCGATTCCAGGTCACGATCAAGCAACCCACAATGCGACAAGGCACCAGCGGCACTCCGTCAACCACCAGACAACAACACGGTGAGCTGGGCAGCACGACTATTCCCACAAAACAACCAAAAGAAGCAGACCACTCCCTCTTCGTCCTGCGCGCCGGATGTTAGTCAGAAGCTAACCGAAATTTTAAACCAGTTAAAGGAACTAAGGGCTGAGAATCAACAACTTAAAGAGGAGAGTCGGCAACTTAGAGAGGAAAATAGGCAACTCAGAACACTCCTCACACCCTCAAGATCCTCGCCACCCCCAGACCCTTCCCAGGTCATACCCGCAACCAAACTACAACCGGGGAAAAAAACACCCTCACCAGTGTCAGCTTCCGACGAAGTGGCTGTAATCCCCGAACCCGCTGTCCCCACGCCCTCGCAAATAGAAACAGGACTAGGAGAAACACTCGTACAGTCACAACAACAAATGCAACAGCAAATCATTCAGATCCAGCAGCAAATGCAACTGTCCCAACAGCAGTCCCAACAACAGCTGCAAGAAATGAAACAGGCCCTCCAGCACCTTCATACTCTCATTACGGCTGAAGATACCGACCACGCAAACCGCAAAAAAGCAAAACTAGTACCCAACCTAGAATCCCCTCCCTTCCTACTCATACACCCGGTCATGATGAATAATCAGGCCCAACAAACTTCCCACAACCTAACCATTTGGCAATGGAATTGTCGCATGTACAAACAAAAACATGCCTCTCTTCGTCAATACATATGCGATGCTGAAACCCCTCCTGATGTCATAGCAATTCAAGAAACCGGATCGGTCCCATCCCAATCCGGCTACAACTGTCATACAACCTCCGCCGATAGTAGAGTAGCCACACTCACTGCCAAATCACTCACCATTGTTCTGCACCAAATTGATGGCAGTAACATCGATCATAACCTTATCGAGATCCTGCCTGCAAAAAGGGGTCAAATGAGTATCTTCGTGCTTAATGTCTACAGTCCACCAAGTCGACGAAAGGAGAATTTTGCCTACCTGCTCGCCGCGACTTTCAAACTAGCCAAGCAGAACGGGGTCGTCGTCCTGGGCGACTTTAACGCGGCGCACCCAGCTTGGGGATACAGCAAGGCGACCGTGAAAGGCAATAAATTGTGGGAGCTTATTCATCAACAGGGCCTCACAGTTCACACAGACCCTGCCTGCCCTACCAGGATTGGCAACAGTGTGTCGCGTGACACGTGCCCCGACTTGACAATGACCAAGAGGCTCGCAGACGCTGAATGGTGCAACACCGAGGAAACGCTCGGAAGTGACCACTGCATTCTCATCACTACGGTCCCCCTCATTCGCAAGAACTCCTACATCAAGAAGACACGGCTCGTTAATTGGGACGAGTTTCGTAAGCAGAGAGAAACCAGTTCCACTTCAGAGATCACTTCCTTCGACGAATGGGTGAGCACTCTACAACACGACGTCTCCGCTTATGCCAAAGATATCATGTTAACCGACGAACGACAAGCCGTTGACCCCCACTTACTCCATCTGTGGGAAGCTCGACGAAGCTTGATCAAGCGATGGCGACGGCAGAAACACAACAGGACCCTCAAGATTCGCATAGCAAGGCTCACAGAGGAGGCCGCTCTTTACGCTGTGGACCTCATGCAACAGAACTGGCAACAGTTCTGCAACAGCCTTCAGGGCACCCTGGGCACCGCCAAAACCTGGTCCCTGCTGCGCCACCTGCTTGACCCCACCAAGAGCAAGTCAGCCACCCGGCATATCATCACAAAACTCCTACATCAATATCCAGGGACAAACAAGGACATTCTCGACGCTCTGCGGGACAAGTACATAGGGCAACAACATCCGCCCTCTCAGCCCATGGAATACCGTGGTGCCCCCAACGCGGACCTTGATAATCCCATCACTTTGGCCGAAGTGAATCAAGCCATCCAGGCTCTTACCCGGAATACCACCCCCGGTGCGGACAAGATTACAAACCGTATCATTCGAAACCTTGACGACCCTTCCATCCAAGCCCTCACCAATTTCTTTAACCAGCATTGGGAGGAAGGCACATTACCGGCAGCGTGGAAACATGCCGATATCATCCTGATCCCCAAGACCGGCAAACCACCCAAATTGGAGAACCTGAGGCCCATCTCTCTCACTTCATGTATCGGGAAGCTATTCGAGCACGTGATACTCAACCGGCTCCAGCCATACATCGAGAACAACAACCTCTTACCACCGACAATCTTCGGCTTTCGTCCGCATCTAAGTACGCAAGACATCCTCCTTCAACTACACGAGGATATCAATCAACAAGTCTCCGCTCACAGCACTAGAGCCATCCTGACGTTGGATCTGAAGGGGGCATTTGACAATGTGAGTCACGACATCATACTTACCAATCTCAGTGATCTAAACTGTGGTCAACGAACCTTTGCTTACATTCAAGCATTTTTACAAAACCGCACCGCCACGATCGGCATTGGCGACCTTCGGACCCCACCTCTCCCCACTCCCAACAGGGGAACGCCACAAGGAGCGGTTCTGTCGCCTATGTTGTTTAACGTGG
This sequence comes from Ixodes ricinus, assembly GCA_037355805.1. Classification (NCBI taxonomy): domain Eukaryota; kingdom Metazoa; phylum Arthropoda; class Arachnida; order Ixodida; family Ixodidae; genus Ixodes; species Ixodes ricinus. Next base: position 172,720 of record JAZHYW010004753.1, read on the forward strand.
CGA